>JAREIK010013115.1:0-67072 GCA_029783825.1 Sapria himalayana
CAAAAATGTTTATATTGAATTTATATGATATATAAATATAATGATTATCATAACTAAATATTGTATTCACTTTTGAAAAAAAAATTGAAAATTATTATATCTTCAAATCATATAACATTTGAAGATATTAAATAATAATAAAAATAAATATTTTGTTATTTTAATTTTTAAATAAAACCTATAAATCACTAAATGCATCCACAGTAAAATCAGTAAACTCCAAAGGCCCGTAATGCCAAAATACATAAACCATTAAACTGCTATATACAACTTAATAATTAAGAAATCTAATTTTTATTTCAATGTATTATTATTTTAAATATTCATTTTAATTATTTATAAGTTTATTTTATAGAAATATTTATTACAAAATAAATTATGAGTGCGACAAATATAATTTAAATAATTTATTTTTTATCAAAAAAAAATATACGTTTATAAAAGAAGTAAAATTTTAAAAACTAAGAATTATTATCCAGTAATATATTTTACTTTAATTTTGAATCAATTTGGGTTTTGTAAATATTTTTTAATTATCATCTATATTATTATTAATAGATTATTAATTTAATTTTTGATCATTATTATAATATCTATCAATAAAATTGTTTATATTGAATTTATATGATATATAATTATTAAAATTATTATAACTAAATATTATATTCACATTTCAAAAAATTTTAAATATTTTTATATTTTCAAAGGATATAACCAATGAAAATGACAAAAAATTACAAATTTTTTTTTTGTTATTTTATTGTTAAAATAAACCATATAACACACCAAATGCCTAAAAACATAAATCGCTAAACTCTTAAATGACAAAACTTCTAAATACATAACTATTAAATTGGTATACATTAATAATAAATCATATATCTCATTTTAATTTTTATTGAGTGTAATTTTAAATTTATATTTTAATTATTTATCAGTTTATTTTTATAAAATATTAATTAAAAAATAAATTATTAGTGAGACAGATCTACTTTAAAATTTATTTTTTATCAAATAAAATATATATGCTCATAAAAAGAGGCAAATTTTTAAAAACAAAAATTTATTATTTTGTAAAATATTTTATTTTGATTTTGAATCATTTTAGTTTTTGTAATTATATTTTAATTTATATCATTCTTATTAATAATAGTTTATTATTTTTTTATTGATCATTATTATAATATCTATTAATAAAATTATTTATATTGAGTTTACATTATATATAATTATTAAGAATATTATAACTAAATATTATATTAACATTAAAAAAAATAAAAATTATTATATTTTCAAAGGTAATAAGCTTCAAAAATTAAAAAAAAATCAAAAAATTTAATTTTTTATTTTTTCATTCTTTAAATAAAAACTATAAATCACTAAAGTCCTAAACACTTAAATCACTAAACCCCAAAACACCTAAATACATAAACCATTAAACTCGTATATCCTGAATAATAAATAATAAATCTCAATTTTATTTGTATTCATTATAAATTTATATATTCATTTTAATTATTTATTAGTTTATTTTTATAGAATTATAAATTAAAAATAAATTATGTGGAGGACAAATAAAATTTAAATAATTTAATTTTAATAACAAAAATATAAACTTATAAAAAGAAGCAAAACATCAAAAAAATTATTATTTAGTATTATATTTTACTTTGATTCTGAATAAATTTATGTTTTGCAAGTATATTTTAAAAAATATATATCTTATTAATAATAGTTTATTAATTTAATTTTTGATCATTAATATAATATCTATCAATATTATTATTTATATTGAATTAACATGATATATAATTATTAAGATTATCATAACTAAATATAGTATTCACATATAAAAAAAATTTAAAAATTGTTATATTTTCCAAGGTTATAACCTTCAAAAATGAGAAAAAATAACAAAAATAAATTTTTTGTTATATCATTGTTTAAATAAAACTTATAAAACATTAAATGCCTAAATACATAAACCTCTAAACTCCTAAACCGTGAAGCCCCTAAATACCTGATCCTTAAACTCATAAACCATTAATATAATTTAAATAAATTATAGAAATATTAATTACAAAATAAATTATGAGTGACAAATATAATTTAAATAATATATTTTTCAACAAAAAAATATATAAGCTTATAAAATTAGGCAAAAACTAAAAAAAATTATTATTTAGTAATAAATTTTACTTTGATTTTGAATTATTTTAGGTTTTTTAATTATATTTTAATTTATATCTATCATATTAATAATAATTTATAAATTTATTTTTTGATAATTGATATAATATTATCAATAATATTGTTTATATTTAGTTTATATTATATATAGTTATAATAATAATTATTACTAAATATTGTATTCACATTTTTAAAAAATTTTTAAATTATTATATTTTCAAATGTTATGATATTTCAAAATTTGAAAAAATATCAAAAATAAATTTTTAGTTATTTCATTGTTTAAATAAAAGCTATAAACCATTAAATGCCTAAATACTTAAATCAATAACTTCTAAATCTCGAAAACCCTAAATAGATAAATTTTTTAAACAGGTATATCCTAAATAAAAAATAATAAATCTCAATTTTATTTTTTTCATAATAATTTTAAATATTCATTTTAATTATTTATTTGTTTATTTTTATATGCATATTAATTACAAAATAAAATATAAGTTAGACAAATATAATTTATATAAATTAATTTTCAACAAAAAACTATAGACAAACTTATGAAAAGAAGAAAAAAATTAAAAAAAAATTATTATATAGTAATATATTTTATTTTGTTTCTGTAATTATTTTAGGTTTTGTAATTATATTTTAATTGATATATAACTTATTAATAATAGATTATTAATTTATTTTTTGATCATTATTAGAATATCTATCAATAAAAATATTTATATTTAATTTATATGATATATAGATTTAATAATTATTATAACTAAATATTGTATTTACTTTTGAAAAAAATTTTAAAATTATTATATTTTCAAAGATTATAACCTTTGAACATGTTAAAAAACAAAAAAAAATATTTTTTTTATTATTTTATTATTTAAATAAAACCTATAAATCACTAAATGCCTAAACACTTAAATTACTAAACTACTAAATCCGGATACTTATATATAGATAACGTTTAAAAGGGTGGACCCTAAATAATAATTAATAAAATTCATTTTTATTTGTTTTCATTATAATTTAAAAAATTCTATTTGATTGTTTAGTTTTTTATTTATATATATATATTAATTATAAAATAAATAATGAGTTAAAAATATTATTTATATAAATTATTTTTCATCAAAAAATAGATAAGCTTATAAAAAGAAGAAAAATTTAAAAACAAATAATTAATATTTAGTAATATATTTTGCTTTGCTTTTGAATCATTTTAGGTTTTGATATTAATTTTTAAATAATTTCAATCTTATTCATTATAGATTTTTAATTTATTTTTTGATAATTATTAGAATATCTATCAATAAAATTATTTATATTGAATTTATATGATTTATAATTATTATGATTATTATAAATAAATATTTATTCACTTTTTAAGAAATTTAAAAATTATTATATTTTCAAAGGTTATAACCTTTGAAAATATCAAAAAATAATAAAAATAATTTTTTTTTAAATAAAAACTATAAACCACTAAATGCATACACAGTTAAATCAGTAAACTCCTAAACCCAATAATGCCTAAATACATAAACCATTAAACTGCTAAATACTATTTAATAATTAATAAATCTATTTTTTATTGCTATTTATTATATTTTTAAATATTCATTTTAATTATTTATTAGTGTATTTATTTAGAAATATTTATTATAAAATAAATTATGAGTGGTACAAATATAATTTAAATAATATATTATTTATCTAATAAAAATATACGCTTATAAAATAAGTATAAATTTAAAAATTAAAAATTATTATCAAGTAATATAAGTTACTTTAATTTTGAATTAATTTGGGTTTTGTAAATATTTTTTAATTAATATCTATCGTAATATTAATAGTTTATAAATTTAATTTTTGATCATTATTATAATATATATCAATAAAATTATTTATATTAAAGTTTTATGACATATAATTATTAATATTGTTATAACAAAATATTGTCTTTAATTTCAAACAAATTTAAATATTATTAAATTTTCAAATGTTATAACCTATGAAAATGATAAAAAATTAAAGAAATTTTTTTTATTATTTTATTTTTTTATATAAAACCTATAAACCACTAAAAGCCTAAAAACATAAATCGCTAAACTCCTAACGATAAAACATATAAATACTTATACCATTAAACTGGTAAACATTAATAATAAATCTTAAATCTAATTTTAATTTTTATTTAGTATAATTTTAAATTTTTATTTTAATTATTTATCAGTTTATTTTTATAGAAATATTAATTACAAAAAAATTATTAGTGAGACAGATCTAATATAAATTAAACAGGTATCCTTAAATAATAAATAATAAATTTTATTTTTTTTTCATTATAATTTTATATATTCATTTTAATTATTTATTTTTATATTTATATATAAATATTTATTACAAAATATATTGAGTTAGACAAATATAATTTATATATATTATTTTTCATCAAACAATTATAAATAAACTTTTTAGAAGAAGAAAAAATTTCTAAACAAAAAATTAGTATATAGTAATATATTTTACTTTGATTCTGAATCATTTTAGGTTATATAATTATATTTTAATTGATATCTATCTTTTTTTAATTGAAATCTATCTTATTAATAATTGATTATTTATTTATTTTTTGATCATTATTAGAATATTTATCAATAAAATTGTTTATATTGAATTTATATGATATATAAATATTATGATTATTATAACTAAATATTGTATTCACATTTAAAAATAAATTTTTTATTATTTTATTTTTTTAATAAAACCTATAAACCATTAAATGCATACACAGTTAAATCAGTAAACTCTTAAACCTCATAATGCCTAAATACATAAACCAGTAAACTGCTATATACTATTTAATAATTAATAAATCTAATTTTTATTTCTATTTATTATAATTTTAAATATTAATTTTAATTATTTATTATTTTATTTTTATAGAAATATTTATTACAAATTAAATTATGAGAGCTACAAATATATTTTAATTAATTTATTTTTAATAAAAAAAATATATGCTCATAAAAGATGTAAAAATTTAAAAATTAAAAATTAATATCCAATAATATATTTTACTTTAATTTTGAATCAATTTGGGCTTTGTAAATATTTTTTAATTAATATCAATCTTTTTATTAATAGTTTATTAATTTAAATTTGATCATTATTATATTATCTATCAATAAAATTGTTTATATTGAATTTAAATGATATATAATTATTAATATTATTATAACTAAATATTGTATTTACATTTCAAGAAATTTTAAATATTATAATATTTTCAAAGGTTATAACCTATGAAAATGAGAAAAAATTACAATTTTTTTTTGTTATTTTATTGTTTAAATAAAATTTATAAACCACTAAATGCCTAAAAACATAAATTGCTAAACTCATAAACGGCAAAACCTTTAAATACTTAAACTATTAAACATATGTACATTAATAAAAAATCATAAATCTAAATTTAATTTTTATTATGTATAATTTAAAATTTTTATTTTAATTATTTATCAGTTTATTTTTATAGAAATATTAATTACAAAATAAATTATTAGTGCGACATATATAATTTATGAGGAAGACAAATATAATTTAAATAATTTACTTTTACTAACAAAAAATATAAACTTATAAAAAGAAGCAAAACATCAAAGAAATTATTATTTTGTAATATATTTTACTTTGATTTTGAATAAATTTATGTTTTGCAAATATATTTAAAATAATAATTATCTTATTAATAATAGTTTATTAATTTATTTTTTGTTCATTAATATAATATATTTAAATATAATTGTTTATATTGAATTTACATGTTATATAATTATTAAGATTATTATAACTAAATATAGTATTAACATATAAAAAAATTTAAAAATTGTTATAGTTTCAAAGGTTATATCCTTCAAAAATGAGAACAAATAAAAAATAATTTTTTTTGTTATTTTATTTTTAAATAAAAACAATAAATTACTAAATGCCTAAACACTTAAATCACTAAATTCTTAAATCCCAAAACTCCTAAATATATAATCTTTTAAACCTGGGTATTTTATTTTATTAATAATAGTTTTATTTAATATCTATCTTATTATTATATCTTACTTTGATTTTGAATCTTTTTAGGTATTGCAAATAAATTTTATTTAATATCTATATTATTAAAAATAGTTTATTAATTTATTTTATTATCATCATCATAATATCTATAAAAAATTATTTATATTGAATATACATAATATATAATTATTTAAATTATTATAACAAAATAGTATTTTCACATTTTAAAAAAATTTAAATATTATTAAGTTGTCAAATGTTATAACTTTTGAAAATAAAAAAAAATAAAAAAATAAATTTTTTGTTATTAGATTTTTTAAATAAAATCTATAAACCACAAAATACTTAAATTCTTAATGACTAAACTCCTAAACCCCGAACCCATATCCTAAACTTGATTGTCAGAGATGGCATTGCAGTAGTAGAGGGTGTATTCAAAAAATTACAGGTGTGGTGAAATATGTGAGGAGCAGTCCTAAAAGATTAGATATGTTTAAGTTATGTGTTGAAGAAGCAAACTTGACATATGGATCTTCATTGCAATTAGATTGTCCTATAATATGTGATTCAACTTATTTGATGCTACAAACTGATATAAAATATCAAAAAGAATTTGCTAAGTGGAGTACAAAGACAAAAGGTTTTTGAAGGATTTTGGTTCTAACGTTCCAACTGAGAGAGACTGCACAAACGCCGAAATTTTGGTTCGTTTCTTGAAAACTTTTTATGAGGTAACTTGTAAAAATTGAGCTTTGTGAAAATAGTAAAGATACGATTGTCTGAAATGGGTATGAAAATGAGGCAAAAATTCAACAACTATTGAGATACTCTTCAGTCAACAAATATTATACTTTTTGTAGCAGTAGTGTTGGATACTTCATATAAGCTCAAATATCACAAGGTTAAGTACACTTAGCATTATAGAGAGCAATTGTCTAAAAATTTGGTAAAAAAGGTTATAAATGCTTTAAATGAGATGCTGGATAATTATAAATATTTAAATGATGATGAATCAAAAAAAGATGATTTCTCTTCTACTGTGTTGAAGAAAAATGATGATTTCTTTGATTGTAGTGATAGTTTTGTTGATGATTTTTTTTATTGAATGGAGAAAGAACAAGAAGTTGCAGGTTTGGAAGAGTTAGATAGATACTTGGAGGACAAACTTGAAAAAAATAGAATTGATTTTGATCATCTTAACTGGTGGAAGGTAAATGAGGTTAGGTATCCTTCTTTGGAAAATGGAACACATGATGTATTTGCTATCCAAGCATCTATTGTGGCCTACGAATCTATATTTAGCAAAGGGGAAATAACTTTAGATAAATTTAGGAGTTCTTTAACACCTATTACAGCCGAAGTTCTCATATGTCTACAAGATTGATTGAGAAGCTCAAACAAACCTATTGAAATGGAAGAATTAGTTTAAGACCTTGATGATAATGAATCAGGTTAGTATACAAATCTTGTAAATTTTAATTTCACTTTTACTTATTTTATTAATTCAATTTAATAAAAATATGGTTCAATTATAATTTTCAAAGGGGTCACAAGATCCAAATATTCTTCCAACTATAGTTGGCCAACTAAATTTGGAATGGGTGTATTAAATTTTATAAGGTAATATTTTGTTTTTTTATCACTCTTTCATCTTATAAATTTATGTCTACATGATTAACATGTTTTCATCTTTGGTTGTCCTTCTACAGTGGAAGAAGAAAAGAGAGGAGTTGTAGAAGAGTATTTTATTCGGTTTGGATTTTCGTTGCTGTTTCGGGATGGACCTTTGAAATGATTATTATCATGGTTGTTATTAGTTGTATTTTTTTTATTATATTATGCTGCTTAATTTTAGCAATTACTTAAGTAGTAATTGCTGCTACCAATGTTTGTGGTCATCTTTAGCTATTCCTTATTATTTTAAGTAATTGTTTAAAAAATATAATATTGCTATTATGGTCAACTTTCACTCGGCTGAACAAAGCCAACTTGTGATAAAACAAAGAACCAAATTAAGCACACAACTCGGTCCCGTTCTATTTAACATTTCTATTCTTTTCTGCACATCAAAGCTTTCGACAAGGTAATGGAACTCATTTGTGGTATTCAGCCTATTTGACAAAATTAAATTGGCCAAATTTGAGTTTGAAGATACATATTTAAGGAATGATAAATGGTACAATAAAAGGTTTCAACATGAACTAACTTGGCCGGTTTGAATAAAATAAATTGAAAAAAATGTTCGAACTCCATTCTGTCCGATAACCATTTTTCCTACACAAAATTCTCGATCTACGTCCCCTCCCGTCCCGATATTTTCAACCATGGGAAAGGTCTGGATCTTCAAAAAAAAATCTCTGAACTGTGGGAAGGGACTAGAGATTTGTAATCCCCATCTCGTCCCGTCCCATGAACACCCCTAGAATTTAGTGGTTTAAAGGTTTTATTTATAAAATAAAATAACAAAAAATTTATTTTTATTATTTTTTGATATTTTCAAAGGTTATAACCGTTGAAAATATAATAATATTTAAATTTTTTTCAAATGTGAATACAATATTTAGTTATACTAATCATTATATTTATATATTATATAAATTCAATATAACAATTTTATTGATAAATATTCTAATAATTATCAAAAAATAAATTAATAATCTAATAATAATAAGATAGATATTAATTAAAATTTAATTATAAATCTTAAAATGATTCAGAAGCAAAGAAAAATATATTACTAAATAATAATTTTTTGTTTTTGTATTTTTTAAATTTTTAAATAAGTTTATCTATATTTTTTTTAATGAAAGATAATTTATATAAATTATATTTGTCTAACTCGTAATTAATTTTGTACTTAATATTTATATATAAATAAACAAAGAAATAATTAAAATGAATATTTAAAATAATAATGAAAAAAATGAGATTTATTCTTTATTTTTTAGGGTATACTAGTTTAATTTAAATTATATTTGTCTCAATAATAATTTATTTTGTAATTAATATTTCAATAAAAATAAACTTATCAATAATTAAAATAAAAATATAAAATTATACTGAATAAAAATTAAAATTAGATTTTTGAATTATTATTAATGTATACTAGTTTAATATTTTAAGTATTTAAAGGTTTTGTCATTTAGGACATTAACGATTTATGTTTTTAGGCATTTAGTGGTTTATTGGTTTTGTTTAAATAATGAAATAACAAAAAAATTATTTTTGATATTTTTTCACTTTTTCAAAGGTTATAACCTTTGACAATATAATAATTTTAAAATTTTTTAAAAATGTGAATACAATATTTAGTTATAATAATCATTATAATTATATATAATATAAACTAAATATAAACAATTTTATCGATAGATATGATATTAATTATCAAAAAATAAATTAATATGTTATTATTATTATGATGGATATAAATTAAAATATAATTACAAAACCTAAAATTATTCAAAATCCAAGTAAAATTTATTACTAAATAAAATTTTTTGTTTTTTAGTTTTTCTTCTTTTTATAAGCTTATATATTTTTTTGATGAAAATTAAATTATTTAAATTATATTTGTATCACTCATAATTTATTTTGTAATTAATATTTTAATAAATTATTTAAATTATATTTAAGGTTTACGAGTTTAAAGGTTTAAGTATTTAGGAGATTTTGTGTTTAGGAGTTTAGATGTTTAAGTGTGTAGGCACTTAGTGGTTTATAAGTTTTATTTTAACAATGATATAGCAAAAAATTTATTTTTATTATTTTTTTTAATTTTTGAAAATTATATCCTTTGAAAATATAATAATTTTTAATTTTTTTTCAAATGTAAATATAATATTTATTTATAATAATTTTCATAATTATAATTCATTTAAATTCAATATAAATAATTATATTGCTAGATATTATAATTATGATCAAAAAATAAATTAATCAACTATTATTAAAAAAAAGTTTTTATTTAAAAAGTATTTGCAAATCTAAATTTATTCAAATAAAGTAAAATATATTACTAAATAATAATTTTTTTTAATGTTTTGCTTTTTTTATAACTTTATATTTTTGTTATTAAAAATAAATTATTTAAATTATATTTGTCTTACTGATACTTTATTTTGTAATTTATAATACTATAATAATAAACTACTAAATAATTAAAATGAATATTTAAATTATAATGAATACAAATAAAATTGAGATTTATTATTTATTATTCAGGATATACTGGTTTAATGGTTTAAGTATTTATATGTTTTGTGGTTTAGGAGTTTAGTGATTTAATTGTTTAGACCTTTAGTGTTTCATAGTTTTTTTTAATAAATGAAAAAACAAAAAATTTAATTTTTTGATTTTTTTTAATTTTTGAAGGTTGTAACATTTGAAAATATAATAATTTTTAATTTTTTTTAAATATGAATATAATATTTAGTTTTAATAATCTTAATAATTATATATAATGTAAACTCAATATAAATAATTTTATTGATAGATATTATAATAATGATCAATAAATAAATTAATAAACTAGTATTTATACGAATGATATATTAAAATATAATTGCAAAATCTAAAATGATTCAAAATCAAAATAAGATATATTATTAAATAATAATTTTTTATTTTTAAAATTGTACCCCTTTTTATGATCATTTTTTTTGAAAAATAAATTATTATTAAAATTATATATGTCGCACTAATAATTTATTTTGTAATTAATATTTCTATCAAAATAAACTGATAAATAATTAAAATGAATATTTAACATTATAATGAATACTAATAAAACTGAGATTTATGATTTATTATTTAGACTACTAATTTAATGTATTAAGTATTTATGGGCTTCAGGGTTTAGGAGTTTAGTCATTTTAGTATTTAGTCATTTAGTGGTTTATAGGTTATATATAAAAAATAAAATAACAAAAAATTTATTTTTGTTATTTTTTCTGATTTTTGAAGGTTATACCAATTAAAAATATAATAATTTTTAATTTTTTTTTGAAAAGTGAATACAATATGAAGTTATAATAATCATAAAAATTATATATCATATAAATTCAATATAAACTATTTTATTGATATTTATTATAATAATGATCATAAAAAAGTAATAACCAATTATTAATAAGATAAATATTGTTTAAAATATATTTGAAAAACCTAAAATGACTCAAAATCAAAGTGAAATATTTTACTAAATATTAATTTTAAATTTTTAAATTTTTGTAACCATTTATAAGCCTATATATTTTTTGATGAAAAATAAATTATTTAAATCATATTTGTCGCACTAATAATTTATTTTTTAATTTATATTTCTATAAAATTAAACTAATAAATAATTAAAATGTACATTTAAAATTAATTTATATTTCTATATACTAAAGTTTTGGGTTTTTTGTTTTTTTTTGTTTTTTTTGGAAAATACACACTTTATTTATCATTTAGGCGCACAACTTACAAGAAACATCAGAGTTTAGTTTTAAATATATAAACACTAGATTATATAGTAATATAGATAAACTTATTAAAAAAAAATTTTAAAAAAATTATTATATAGTAATATATTTTTCTTTGCTTCTAAATCATTTTAAGTTTTGTAATTATATTTTAATTATATCTATCTTATTATTAATGGATTAGTAATTTATTTTTTGATAATTATTAGAATATTTATCAATAAAATTGTTTATATTGAATTTATATAATATATTAATATAATGATTAGTATAACTAAATATTGTATTCACATTTGAAAAAAATTTAAAAATTAATATATTTTCAAAGGTTATAACCTTTGAAAATATCAAAGAATAATAAAAATAATTTTTTTGTTATTTTATTTTTTAAATAAAACCTATGAACCACTCAATGCTAGGGGTGCTCATTGGACGGGACGAGATGTGGATTAAAATCTCCAGTCCCTTCCCACAGTTCAGAGATTTTTTTTTTGAAGATCCAGATCCATCCCATAGGTTGAAAATATCAGGATGAGACGGGATGGAGATCAGGGATTTTGGGTATGATAAAATGGTTCCGGGACGGAACGAAGTTCAGACATTTTTTTCAATTTATTTTCTTCAAACCTGCCAAGTTAGTTCATATCGAAACCTTTTGTTCTACCATTTATCATTCCTTAGTTATGTATCTTTCAAACTCAAATTGGGCCAAATTTGTTTTGTGAATTAGGCTGAATACCACAAACGAGATCCATTACCTTGTCAAAAGCTTTGATGTGTAGAAAAGGATATAAATGTTAAATATAACGGGACCAAGTTGTGTGCTTAATTTGGTTCTTTGTTTTTTCACAAGTTGGCTTTGTTCAGCCGAGTGAAATTAATCATGATAGCAATACTACATTTTTTAAACAATTACTTAAAATATTAAAGGAATAGCTAAAAATGACCACAAACATTGGTAGCATCAATTACTACTTAAGTAATTGCTAAAAATAGGCAGCTTAATATAAAAAAAATAAAACTAATAACAAACATGATAATAATCATTTCAAATGTCCGTCACGGAACAGCAACGAAAATTCAAACCCAATTAATTATCTCTTCTACAACTCCTCCCTTTTCTTCCTCCACTTTAGAAGGACAACCAAAGA
This sequence comes from Sapria himalayana, assembly GCA_029783825.1. Classification (NCBI taxonomy): domain Eukaryota; kingdom Viridiplantae; phylum Streptophyta; class Magnoliopsida; order Malpighiales; family Rafflesiaceae; genus Sapria; species Sapria himalayana. Next base: position 12,884 of record JAREIK010013115.1, read on the forward strand.
TGAAAAAGTGTTAATCATGTAGACATAAATTTCTAAGATGAAAGAGTAATAAAAAAACAAAATATTACCTTATTAAATTTAATACACCCATTCGAAATTTAGTTGGCCAACTATAGTTGGAAGAATATTTGGATCTTGTGACCACTCTGAAAATTGAAATTGAACCATATTTTTATTAAATTGAATGAATAAAATAAGTAAAAGTGAAATTAAAATTTACAAGATTTGTATACTAACCTGATTCATTATCATCAAGGTATTGAACTAATTCTTCAATTTCAATAGGTTTGTTTTAGCTTCTCAACAAATCTTGTAGACATATGAGAACTTCAGCTGTAATAGGTGTTAAAGAACTCCTAAATTTATCTAAAATTCTTCCCCTAGTGCTAAATGTAGATTCGTAGGCCACAGTAGATGCTTGGATAGCAAATACATCCCTTGCTACATTTTCCAAAGAAGGATACCTAACCTCATTTACCTTCCACCAGTTTAGAAGATAAAAATCAATTCTATTTTTTCAAGTTTGTCCTCTAATTACCTATCCAACACTTCCAAAGCTGCAACTTCTTGTTCTTTCTCCAATTCAACAAAAAAATCATCAACATAAGTATCACTACCATCAAAGAAATCATCATTTTTCTTCAACACAGTAGAAGAGAAATCATCTTCTTTTTATTCATCTTGATTTAAATCTTTATAATCATCCATCAACTTATTTAAAGCATTTATAACCTTTTTCACCAAATTTTTAGCCAATTCCTCTCCATAATGCTAAGTGTATATACCCTTGAGATATTTGAGCTTATATCTATGATCCATTACTACTCCTATAAAAAGCATAATATTTGTTGACTGAATAGAACCACAATATTTGTTGAATTTATGCCTCATTTTCATACTGATTTCAGACACCATTGTATATCTACTATTTTCACAAAGCTGAATTTTTTTTTCAAAATTCAAATAATCGGAGGAAAATAAACACTAGAGCTAGAATATTATGAGCCAGAAAATTTACAAGTTACCTCATGAAAAGTTTTTAAGAAATGAGCCAAAATTTTGGCATATGTTCAGTCTCTCTCAGTTGGAGCGTTTGAACCAAACTCCTTCAAAAACCTTTTGTCTTTGTCCTCCAACTTATCAAATTCTTTTTGATATTTTATATCAGTTTCTAGCATCAAATAAGTTGAATTCCATCATATAGGACAATCTAATTGCAATGAAGATCTATATGTCAAGTTTGCTTCTTCAACACAACTTAAACATATCTAATCTTTTAGGAGTGCTCCTCACATATTTCACCACTCCTCTAATTTTTTGAATAGCACCTTCAACTACTGCAATGCCATCTATGACAATTAAGTTTAAGATATAAGCACAACATCTCAGATGAAAATGCTCACCTCTCAAAGGTACAACACTTTTCTTCACAAGCTTTTTTTTCAATTGTTCAACTGCAACATCATTATTTGATGTATTATCAATAGTAATTCATACCAACTTTCTCAAACCCCATTCATTCATGCAAAACTCAATAGAATTTCTAATATTAACTCCAGAATTACTTTTAATTACACAAATGTTCAAAAGCCTTTTATGCACATTTCATTGAGAATCAATTAAATGAATAGTCAAACATATATAAGATAAATTTTGAAGGCTAGTCCAAGTGTTGGTAGTCAATGAAACTCTACAACAATGAGATGATATGCTATCAAATAATTTCTTCTTTTCCTTCACAAACAAAGAAAAACAATCCCTCGGTGTAGAGTGCCTATCTGGAATTTTAAATTGAGGCACACTAACTTCACAAAACTCCTTGAACTCATCCCTCTCAACAAAACAAAAAGACAAGTCATCTTTTATGATCATTTTCATCAAAGCCTCCCTAACTAGTTGTTGATCAAATTTCCAACAAGTTAATTTGTTAATTTGTAATTAATTTTTCTGAAAAATAAAACTATAAATAATTAAAATGAATATTTAAAATTATAATAACAAAAATGAAATAACAAAAAATTTATTTTTATTATTTTTTCTAATTTTCTAAGGTTATAACCTTTGAAAATATAATAATTTTTAAATTTTTTTTAAAAGTGAATTCAAAATTTAGTATTAATAATCATTATATTTATATATCATATAAATTCAATATAAACTATTTTATTGATAAATATTCTAATAATGATCAAAAAATAAATTAATAATCTATTATTAATAATATAGATATCAATTATAATATAATTACAAAATCTAAAATGATTGAGAAGCAAAGAAAAATATATTACTATATATTAATTTTTTGTTTTGAATTTATATTTTCTTTTAAAAAGTTTATCTATATTATTTTGATGAAAAATAATTTATATAAATTATATTTGTGTAACTCATAATTTTTTTTTGTAATTAATATTTATATAAAAATAAACAAATAAATAATTAAATTTGAATATTTAAAATTAAAATAAAAAAAATGCGATTTATTCTTTATTATTTAGGATATACCGGTTTAATTTAAATTAGATATGTCTCACAAATAAGTTATTTTGTAATTAATATTTCTATAAAAATAAACTGATAAATAATTAAAATAATAATTAAAATAATAATTAAAATTATATTGAATAATTAATATAATTTATTTTGTTCCTCTCTCAATTCTAGAATGATTGCTAAAGCTCTAACAAAAATAATAGGAGCTTTTACTTTATCTCTATTATGTCTCATCATATTTGATGTTGAATCACTAGCTATCAAAGGAAATTTGACTCAAGTACGCTAACAGACTAAACCAAAGTTGTACACCTATGTGTTGAAATAGCTAGTTGTTAAGGATGCTATTTATATTGATTATTGTAATTTCTTCTAAAATATCTCTCATTTACACACTCAAAGGAATTTTTTTAAAACATAGTTCACATCTAAAAAAATAACCACTTTGTAGCCTTTTAGAACAAGTTAGCCCCAGGGTGGTTTGAGCAGGGCAAGAAGTATGGGCTCTCTTTCAATCAAGAATCAAAAAATTTATTTTATTGGCATGTCTAAGCCTTTTTTTAATATCCTCATGGATATGAAAAGTATCATTTATTTCTTTTGATCTTAAATGAGTTATGGATACAAGCTCAAAATACCCAAAAAGGCGTAAATAAATCATATTCAAATGTATAAAAGGTTTTAATCATTGCTCAAAATATTAGTCTTACATATTGACACTTGAGGTCACAAATCAAAGGAAAAAGCCATGGTGATATTTTCAATCCCAAGAATTTTAGCTAGATAAAGTTATAAAGAGTAGTACTAGAGATTTAACTATTTTCTAGGGTCATGACTTTTGGTGTTGAGGAATGTCCAATGTTACAATCATTCCTAGTGCAATGACTTTGCAATATAAATATAAAATGCACAAGCTATGGTCATATCCAATACTGTGACCCAATATTATAGTGATTAAATATGTATTCATGATCATTCTTAGTGCCATAACAATATGTTCAATAGAGAGACACAAGTTATGGCATATTCTCATCGATATGATTTTGTGTTCTATAAACAAAATATACAATCATGACCATTGCTAATGCTACAATAATCTAAAGCAAGTAAGAGACTGAATCCATGACTCACCCCTTGAGTCATGACTTTGTGTTACATATACAAAAAGATAAATCTGTGACATTCCTAAAATTTGTGAATTTCATTTTAAATTTAACACATAGTCATTTGATTATAAAAGTGCAAAACATGAGATTTAGCATTTAGGGTTTATGGATTAGGGTTATAGTTTATGGTTTAAGGTTTAGGATTTAAAGTTTATGGGTTATGGTTTTTTTTTTTGAAAAATACACACTTTATTTATCATTTAGGCACACAACTTACAAGAGACTAAAAAGCTGACTATTTTATGCCAGCCCACCAAATCCTATGCACCTTAATGATTCTATGCAACTTAAGTAAGTAATCTTTTAATGATCTATAGGTTTTATTTAAAAAATGAAAATATTTATTTAAGGTTATAACTTTTGTAAATATAATAATTTTTAATTTTTTTCAAATGTGAATATAATATTTAGTTATAATAAACTTAATAATTATATATCATGTAAATTAAAAATAAACAATTTTATTGATAGATATTAATAAACTAAATATAATTATAAATATAATAATGATCAAAAAATGAATTAATAAATTATTATTTATTGATAGATATTTATATATTATTTATAAATACATAAACCTTTAAAGATGGTTTAAATGTTTAAGTATTTATGGGTTTTGGGGTTTTAGTGTTTAGGAGTTAAATGATTTAAGCGTTGAGGCATTTTGTAGTTTATAGATTTTATATAAACAATAAAATAACAAAAAATTTATTTTTGTGATTTTATCTCATTTTCAAAGATGATAACCTTTAAAAATATAATAATTTTTAAATTATTTTCAAATATAGATATGATATTTAGTTATAATAATCTTTATAATTATTTATCATGTAAATTCAAAATAAACAATTTTATTGATAAATATTCTAATAATGAACAAAAAATAAATTAATAATCTATTATTAATAAGATAGATATCAATTAAAATATAATTACAAAACCTAAAATAATTCAGAAGCAAAGCAAAATATATTACTATATAATAATTTATTGTTTTTAAAATTTTTTTTCTTTTAAAAAGTTTATCTATTATTTTTTGATGAAAAATAATTTATATAAATTATTTTTGCCTGCCTCAATTTATTTTGTCATTAATATTTATATATAAATAAACAAATAAATAATTAAAACGAATATTTAAAATTATAAAGAAAAAAATGAGATTTATTATTTATTATTTAGGGATACTATTTTATTTTAAATTAAATCTGTCTCACTAATAATTTATTTTGTAATTAATATTTCTATAAAAAAAACTGATAAAAAATTAAAATAAAAATTTAAAATTATATTGAATAAAAATTAAAATGAGATTTATGATTTATTTTTAATCTATACCAGTTTAATGAAATAAGTATTTAGAGGTTTTTTCGTTTAGGAATTTAGTAATTTATGTTTTTAGGCTTTTAGTGGTTTATTGGTTTTATTTAAAAAATAAAATAACCAAAAAAATTTCGATAATTTGTTATCATTTTCATAGGTTATAACCTATGAAAATATAATAATATTTAGAATTTTTTGAAATGTGAATACAAAATTTAGTTATAATAATATTAATATTTATATATCATATAAATTCAATATAAACAATTTTATTGATAGATAATATAATAATGATCAAAAATTAAATTAATAAACTATTAATAAAATTATAGATATTAAATAAAAAATATTTACAAATCCCAAATTGATTCAAAATAAAAGTAAAATATATTATTGGATAATAATTTTTAAATTTTTATTTCTTTTATAATCATATATATATTTTAAATTATATTTGTCACACTCATAATTTATTTTGTAATAAATATTTCTATAAAAATAAACTAATAAATAATTAAAATTAATATTTAAAATTATAATAAATAGAATTAAAAATTAGATTTTTTTAATTATTAAGTTTTATAGAGAAGTTTAATGGTTTATATATTTTGGCATTACAGGGTTTAGGAGTTTTTTGATTTAACTGTGCATGCATTTAGTGGTTTATAGGGATTATTTACAAAAAATATCAAAAAATTTATTTTTTTTATTTTTTGATATTTTCAACGGTTATAACATTTGAAAATATAATAATTTTTAATTTTTTTTAAAATGTAAATACAATATTTAATCATAATAATCATTATATTTATATATCAAATAAATTCAATATAAATAATTTTATTGATAAATATTCTAATAATGATCAAAGAATAAATTAATAATCTATTATTAATAAGATAGATATCAATTTAAATATAATTACAAAAACTAAAATGATTTAAAAGAAAAGCAAAATATATTACTATATAATAATTTGTTGTTTGAAAATTTTTTTTTCTTTTAAAAAGTTTATCCATATTTTTTTGATAAAAATTAATTTATATAAATTATATTTGTCTAACTCATAATTTATTTTTTGATTAATATTTATATAAAAATAAATAAATAAATAATTAAAATCAATATTTAAAATTATAATGGAAAAAATAATATTGAGATTTATATTTATTATTTAGGGTATACCAGTTTAAAATGATTATCTATTTAGGGTTTTCGAGATTTATGAGTTATTGATTTAAGTATCTAGGCATTTAGTGGTTTATAGGATTTATTTAAACAATGAAATAGAAAAAAATTATTTTTGTTATTTTTTCACATTTTCAAAGGTTATAACATTTGAAAATATAATAATTTTAAATTTTTTTTAAAATGTGAATAAAATATTTAGTAATAATAATCATTATAATTATATATAATATAAACTAATTATAAATAATTTTATTGATAGATATGATATCAATTATAAAAAATAAAATTAATAAACTATTATTAATATGATAGATATAAATTAAAATATAATTATAAAACATAAAATGATTCAAATCAATGTAAAATTTATTACTAAATAATAATTTTTTGTTTTTAAATTTTTACTTCTTTTTATAATATTATATTTTTGTTTATTAAAAGTAAATTATTAATATTATATTTGTCAGACTAATTATTTATTTTATAATTAATATTTATATAAAAAATAAACTAATAAATATTTAAAATGAATATTTAAAATTATAATGAATACAAATTAAAATGAGATTTAAGATTTATTATTGTTGTATAATTAATTTATTTTTTGATAATCTGTTTGTATAACCAAATATTTTTTTTTTAATATTTTCATAAAAATGCACGAAAGGAAATATTAAGAGACCGGGGATGCAGCAGTAGCACAATAATGGAGGTCTCGCTGACCGGACAGTATGTCAAAATTGGAGTAGAGCCTGACCAGTCTCATTATCCGACCCTCTCTGGTTAAATAAACCGAGAGAAATTTCAATATTAAATGTTTTGTAATTTTATTTTTGGGTTACTATTTTTGGACCCGTGGAACTGTTCATCATCTCTATATCTTCTCTCTGTGTGATTTATCATGACTATTCTGTGGGCTACATACTGTAAGACATTTCTATTACTTTAATCTATAACGCATAAGCATTTTCATTTGGATTTAATTAGTCGTACTGAGCGACTAGCGAACCATTTTATTTTCGGTGTTTATTTCTCATTTTTTGATTCTATCATGGATGGTTTCTGAATTGGGATATATATATTGCTTGTTTTTTGTTGTTTATGTGTTTCTGTATCTCAATCTCACTATCGTGGAAGCATAATTGCCCAACAATTATAAATGGTATACTAGTTTAATAGATCGATTATTTTGGGGTTTTGTCATTTAGGAGTTTAGCAATTTATATTTTTAGGCATTTAGTGGTATATAGGTTTTATTTATATAATAAAAATAAATTTTTTTTTTGATTTTTTTTAGATTTTCAAAGGTTATAACCTTTAAAAATAAAATAATTTTTAAAATCTTTTGAAATGTGAATACCATGTATAATTATATAAATCTTAATAATTATATATCATATAAATTCAATATAAATAATTTTAATAATAGATATTATAATAATGATCAAAAATTAAATTAATAAACTATTATTAATAATATAAATATTAATTAAAATATATTTACATAACACAAAATGATTCAAAATCAAATAAAAATATATTACTAAATAATAATATTTAATTTTTAAATTTTTCCATCTTTTTATAAGCTTATATTTTTTTATGATTAAAAATAAATTATATAAATAATATCTCTCACTCGAAATTTATTTTGTAATTAATTTTTCTAAAAATTAAAATATAAATAATTAAAATGAATATTTAAAATTAATATAAATAGAAATAAAAATGAGATTTATTATTTATTAAGTAGTATACAGTTGTTATAAGGTTTAAGTATTTAGGTGTTTCGGGTTTTATGAGCTACTGATTTAAGTAAGTAATTATTTAATGGTCTATAGGTTTGATTTAAAAAAGAAATAACAAAAAATTTATTTTTTGTATTCTTTCTCATTTTTTAAGATTAAAACCTTTGAAAATATAATAATTTTTAAATTTTTTTCAAAAGTGAATACAATATTTATTTATAATAATCATAATAATTAAATATCATATAAATTCAATATAAACAATTTTATTCATAGATATTCTAATAATTATCAAAAAATAAATTAAAAATCTATTATGAATAAGATTGATATTACTTAAAATATAATATCAAAATCTAAAATGATTCAAAATCAAAGCAAAATATATTACTTAATAATAATTATTTGTTTTTAAATTTTTATTCTTTTTATAAGCTTATCTATTTTTTGATGAAAACCAATTTTTATAAATTATATTTTTAACCCAATTTATTTTATAATTAATATATATATATAAATAAAAAACTTAACAATAAAAATGATTTTTTAAAATTATAATGAAAACAAATAAAAATGAGATTTATTAATTATTATTTAGTGTATACCGGTTTAAAGGATTTTCTATATATGGGTATCAGGATTTTGTAGTTTAGTGATTTAAGTGTTTAGGCATTTAGTAATTTATATGTTTTATTTAAATAATGTAATAACAAAAAAAAATATTATTTTTTATTTTTTCACATGTCCAAAGGTTATAAACTTTGAAACTATAAAAATTTTAAATGTTTTTTCAAAAGTGAATACAATATTTAGTTATAATAATTATTAAAATTATATATCATATAAATTCAATATAAACATTTTTATTGATAAATATTCTAATAATGATCAAAAAATAAATTAATAATCTATTATTAATAAGTTAGATATCAATTAAAATATAATTACAAAACCTAAAATGATTCAGAAAGAAAGTAAAATATATAACTATATAATAATTTTTTGTTTTTAATTTTTCTCTTCTTTTAATAAGTTTATCTATATTTTTTTGTTGAGAAATAATTTATATAAATTATATTTGACTAACTTATAATTTATTTTGTAATTAATATTTATTTAAAAATAAACAAATAAATAATTAAAATGAATATTTTAAATTATAATGAAAAAAATAAAAATGAGATTTATTATTTATTATTTAGGATATACCTGTTTAATAAAATTTATCTATTTAAGGGTTTTGATATTTAGAAGTTATTGATTTAAGTATTTAGGCATTTAATGGTTTATAGATTTTATATAAACAATGAAATAACAAAAAATTTATTTTTGATATTTTTTCAAATTTTCAAATGTCATAACAATTGAAAATATAATAATTTTAAAATTTTTTAAAAATGTGAATACAAAATTTCTTAATAATAATTATTATAACTATATATAATATAAACTAAATATAAACAATTTTATTGATAATATTATATCAATTATCAAAAAATAAATTAATAAACTATTATTAATATGATAGATATAAATTAAAATATAATTAAAAAACCTAAAATGATTCAAAATTAAAGTAAAATTTATTACTAAATAATAATTTTTTTTAGTTTTTGCATCATTTTATAAGCTTATATTTTTTTTTGTTGAAAAATATATTATTTAAATTATATTTGTCACTTCTAATTTATTTTGTAATTAAGATTTCTATAAATTATTAATGTCACTCATAGTTTTTGCCTCCACCGTGTCTCAGATGCCACCAGCCTTTTAGTTTGTTTTTCTTACGAGAATTGAGTGATTAATTATTCTTATTATGTGTCTCAAACAGTTTTGTTGAGTATTGGTTGTGGTGTTCTGGTTGGGCTGAATGTGTTACAGTCAGTTTTGTAGAGCTTGCTTGTTTGAAATATTTATATGTATTTATCTTAACATATCATATTAATTAATGGCAATGCAGATGGCACAATCCAGCGGTAAACAAAAAATATAATAAATTGAAGATGATCACATCTCAAATGATCAAAATACTGGTAAATCCAATCATCATCCTTTCACGAACCCTCCAATTGTTACGATAGCTTCTTCAATTCCAATTGTAAAAGAAAGTCAAGGTACATCTGAACCTCAAGCTCATAAAAAGTATAAGTCGGCTTTTTGGAAAACTTATGAGATATTAGTTGATTCAGAGGGAAATAAAACTAGTAGTGCATCTTGTATATGGTGTAGGGAAAGAATATTTGGCAAAAGTGATCGAGGTACTTCAGGTTTATGGAAATACTTGAGAGAGACTTGTAGAAAATTTCCACACAAAAAATAATTAATAGAAGCTCACAAAGGTAAAGACAAGTCATAATCTTTGTTGAGTTTAACTAAAGGTACTAGTTCAGAGGATAACAAATTAACTTGTTGCCAATATGATCAACAAATAGTTAGAGAGGCTTTGGTGAAAATGATCATAAAAGATGAATTGCCTTTTTGTTTTGTTGAGAGGGATGAGTTTAATGAGTTTTGTTAAGTTGGTGTGCCTCAATTTAAAATTCCATCTAGGCACTCTATAATGAGGGATTGTTTTTCTTTGTTTGTGAAGGAAAACAAGAATTTATTTGATAGCATATCATCTCATTGTTGTAGAGTTTCATTGAGTTCAGACACTTGGACTAGCATTCAAAATTTGTCTTATATATGTTTGACTGTTCAATTCATTGATTATCAATGGAATATGCATAAAAGGCTTTTGAACTTTTGCATATTTAAAAGTCATTCTGGAGTTAATATTAGAAATGCTATTGAGTTGTGCATGAATGAATAGGGTTTGAGAAAGTTGATGTGCATTACTGTTGACAATACATGAAATAATGATGTTGCAGTTGAACAAATGAAAAAAAAGACTAGTAAAGAAAAGTGTTGTACCTTTGAGAGGGGAGCATTTTCATATGAGATATTGTGCTCATATCCTAAACTTAATTATCAGAGATGGCAATACAGTAGTTGAGTGTGCTATTCAAAAATTAGAGGTGTGGTGAGATATATGAGGAGCAGTCCTAAGAGATTAGATAAGTTTAAGTTATGTGTTAAAGAAGCAAACTTGACATATGGATCTTCATTGCCATTAGATTGTCCTAGAAGATGGAATTCAACTTATTTGATGCTACAAACTGATATAAAATATCACAAAGAATTTGATAAGTTGGAGGACAAAGACAAAAGGTTTTTGAAGGCGTTTGGTTCAAACATTCCAACTGAGAGAGACTGAACAAACACCAAAAATTTGGCTCGTTTCTTGAAAATTTTTTATGAGGTAACTTGTAAATTTTCTAGCACATAATATTCTATCTCTAGTGTTTATTTTCTTGAGATTATTCGAATTTAGAATAAAATTGAGCTTTGTGAAAATAGTAGAGATCCAATGGTGTCTGAAATGGGTATGAAAATGAGGCATAAATTCAACAAATATTGGGGTTCTCTTAAGTTAACAAATATTATGCTTTTTGTAGCAGTAGTGTTGGATACTAGATATAACCTCAAATATCTCAAGGTTAAGTACACTTAGTATTATGGAGAGGAATTGACTAAAAATTTGGTGAAAAATGTTATAAATGCTTTAAATGAGATGATGGATGATTATAAAGATTTAAATGAAGATGAATCAAAAGCAGATGATTTCTCTTCTACCGTGTTGAATAAAAATGAAGATTTCTTTGATGCCAGTGATACTTATGTTGATGATTTTTTTTGTTGAATTGGAGAAAGAACAAGAAGATGTAGCTTTGGAAGAGTTGGATAGTTACTTGGAGGACAAAATTGAAAAAATAGAATTGATTTTGATCTTCTAAACTGGTGGAAGGTAAATGAGGTTAGGTTTCCTTCTTTGGAAAATGTAGCAAGGGATGTATTTGCTATCCAAGCATCTACTGTGGCCTACGAATCTACATTTAGCACTTGGGGGAGAACTTTAGATAAATTTAGGAGTTCTTTAACACCTATAATAGCAGAAGTTCTCATATGTCTACAAGATTGATTGAGAAGCTCAAACAAACCTATTGAAATTGAAGAATTAGTTCAAGACCTTGATGATAATGAATCAGGTTAGTATACAAATCTTGTAAATTTTAATTTCTCTTTTTACTTATTTTATTCATTCAATTTAATAAAAATATGGTTCAATTACAATTTTCAGAGGGGTCACAAGATCCAAATATTCTTCCAACTACAGTTGGCCAACTAAATTTGGAATGAGTATATTAAATTCAATAAGGTAATATTATTTTTTTTATTACTCTTTCATCTTAGAAACTTATGTTTACATGATTACCACATTTTAATCTTTGGATGTCCTTCTATAGTGGAGGTAGAAAAGGGAGGAGTTGTAAAAGAGATACTTAATTGGTTTTGGATTTTTGTTGTTGTTACGGGATGGACCTTTGAAATGATTATTATCATGGTTGTTATTAGTTTTATTTTTTTTATATTAAGCTGCTTAATTTTAGCAATTACTTAAGTAGTGATTGTTGCTACCAATGTTTGGGGTCATCTTTAGCTATTTTTTAATATTTTAAGTAATTGTTTAAAAAATGTAGTATTGCTATTATGATTAACTTTCACTCGGCTGAACAAAGCCAACTTATGAAAAAACAAAGAACCAAATTAAGCACACAAATCAGTCTCTTTCTATTTAACATTTCTATCCTTATCTTCACATCAATGCTTTTGACAAGGTAATGGAAATCATTTGTGGTATTCAGCCTATTTGACAAAAAAAAATTGGCCCAGTTTGAGTTGGAAAGATACATAACTAAGGAATGATAAATGGTACAACAAAAGGTTTCGACATGAACTAACTTGGCCTGTTTGAATAAAATAAATTGAAAAAAATGTCTGAACTACGTTTCATCCCAGAACCGTTTTATCCTACCCAAAATCCCCGATCTCCGTCCCATTTCGTCCCAATATTTTCAACCTATGGGACGGGTCTGGATCTTCAAAAAAAATCTCCGAACTATGGGAAGGGACTGGAGATTTGTAATCCTCATCCCGTCCCGTCCCATGAGCACCCATAGCATTGAGTGGTTTATTGGTTTTATTTAAAAAATAAAATAACAAAAAATTTATTTTTATTATTTTTTGATATTTTCAAAGGTTATAACCTTTGAAAATATAATAATTTTTAAATTTTTTTCAAATGTAAATACAATATTTAGTTATACTAATCATTATATTTATATATTATATAAATTCAATATAAAACATTTTATTGATAAATATTCTAATAATAATTAAAAAAATAAATTAATAATCCATTAATAATAAGATAAATATTAATTAAAATATAATTACAAAACTGAAAATGATTCAGAAGCAAAGAAAAATATATTACTATATAATAATTTTTTGTTTTTGAATTTTTTCTTCTTTTAATAAGGTTATCTATATTTTTTTAATAAAAATAATTTATATAAATTATATTTGTTTAACTCATAATTTATTTTGTAATTAATATTTATATATAAATAAACAAATAAATAATTAAAATTAATATTTAAAATTATAATAAAAAATTAAAAGATTTATTATTTATTATCTAGGGATACGGGTTTAATTTAAATTAAATCCAACTCACTAATAATTTGTTTTATAATTATTATTTCTATAAAAATAAACTGATAAATAATTAAAATAAAAATTTAAAATTATACTGAATAAAAATTAAAATGAGATTTAAGATTTATTATTAATGCATGTCAGTTTAATAGTTTAAGTATTTAGAGGTTTAGTCATTAGGAGTTTAGCAATTTATGTTTTTAGGCTTTTAGTGGTTTATAGGTTTTATATAAAAAAATAAAATAACTAAAAAAAATTTCTATAATTTGTTAAAAATTTCAAAGTTTAACCTTTGAAAATATAATAATATTTAAACTTTTTTGAAATGTGAATACAATATTTAGTTATAATAATTTTAATAATTATATATCATAAAAATAAAATATAAATAATTTTATTGATAGATATTATAATAATGATCAAAAATTAAATTTATAAATGATTAATAATAAGATAGAAATTAATTTAAAAATATTTACAAAACCCAAATTGAGTCAAAATTAAAGTAAAATATATTACTTGTTAATAATTTTTAATTTTAAAAATTTTACTTCTTTTATAAGCGTATATATTTTTTTTGATTAAAAATTAATTATTTAAATTATATTTGTCGCACTCATAATTTATTTTGTGATAAATATTTCTATAAAATAAACTTATAAATAAATAAAATGAATATTTAAAATAATAATAAATTGAAATAAAAATTAGATTTCTTAATTATTAAGTAGTATATAGCTGTTTAATGGTTTATGTATCTAGGCATTATGGGACTTAGAATATTTAGTTATAATAATCACAATATTTATATATCATATAAATTCAATATAAACAATATTATTGATAAATATTCTAAAAATGATCAAAAATTAAATTAATAATATATTATTAATAAGATAAATATAAATTAAAATATAATAAAACAACATAAAATGATTGAGAAGAAATCAAAATATATTACTATATATTAATTTGTTGTTTTGAAATTTTTTTTAAAAAAAGTTTATTCATATTTTTTTGATGAAATTTAATTTATATAAATTATATTTGTCTAATTAATAATTTATATTTTAATTAATATTTATATAAAAATAAGCAAATAAATAATTTAAATTAATATTTAAAATAATAATGAAAAAAATAATATTGAGATTTATTATTTATTATTTTGGGTATACCAGTCTAAATTAAATTAGATCTATCTCACTAATAATTTATTTTGTAATTAATATTTCTATAAAAATAAACTAATAAATAATTAAAATAAAAATTTAAAATTATACTGAATAAAAATTTAAAATGAGATTTATGAATTTTTATTAATGTGTACTGTTTAATATTTTAAGTATTTAGAGGTTTTTTCGTTTATGACGTTAGAGATTTATGTTTTTAGGCATTTAGTGGTTTATAGGTTTTATTTACACAATTTAATAACAAAAAAATTATTTTTGATATTTTTTCACATTTTCAAACGTTATAACCTTTGAAAATTTAATAATATTAAAATTTTTTAAAAATGTGAATACAATATTTAAAAATAATAATCATTATAATTATATATAATATAAACTAAATATAAACAATTTTATTGATAGATATGATATCAATTATCAAAAAGAAAATTAATATGCTATTATTAATATGATAAATATATATAAAAATGTATTTGCAAAACCTAAAAATATTCAAAATCAAAGTAAAATTTATTACTAAATAATAATTTTTTATAGTTTTTGCTTCTTTTTATAAGCTTATATTTTTTTTGATGAAAAATATATTATTTAAATTATATTTGAATCACTCATAATTTATTTTGTAATTAATATTTTAATAAACTTTTTACAATATATTTAAGGCTTACGAGTTTAAAGGTTTAAGTATTTAGGTGCTTTTGTGGATAGGAGTTTAGAGGTTTAAGTGTTTAGGCATTTAGTGGTTTATAAGTTTTATTTAAACAATGATATAACAAAAAATTTATTTTTATTATTTTTTTAATTTTTGAAGGTTATAAACATTGAAAATATAATAATTTTTAAATTTTTTTCAAATGTAAATATAATATTTAGTTATAATAATCTTAATAAGTATAAGTCATTTAAATTCAATATAAATAATTACATTGCTATATATTATAATAATGATCAAAAAAAATTTAATCAACAATTATTTAAAAGATAGATATTATTTAAAATATATTTGCAAAATCTAAACTTATTCAAAATCAAAGTAAAATATATTACTTAATAATAATTTTTTTAATTTTTTGAACCAAAATCCCTCAAAAACCTTGTCTTTTACCTCCAACTTATCAAATTCTTTTTGATATTTTATTTCAGTTTGAAGCATCAAATAAGTTGAATTCCATCTTGTAGGACAATCTAATGGCAATGAAGATCCATATGTCAAGTTTGCTTCTTTAACACATAACTTAAACATATCTAATCTTTTAGGACTGTTCCTCACATATTTCACTACACCTCTAATTTTTTGAATAGCACCATCAACTACTGCATTGCCATCTTTGACAATTAAGTTTAGGATATGAGCACAACATTTCATATGAAAATGCTTGCCTCTCAAAGGACAACACTTTTCTTCACAAGCCTTTTTTTTAATTGTTCAATTGCAACATCATTATTTTATGCATTATCAACAGTAATGCACATCAACTTTATCAAACCCCATTCATTCATGCAAAACTCAATAGCATTTCTAATATTAACTCTAGAATGACTTTTAATTACACAAAAGTTCAAAAGCCTTTTATGCATATTCCATTGAGAATCAATGGAATGAACAGTCAAACATATATAAGACAAATTTTGAATGCTAGTCCAAGTGTCGGTAGTCAATGAAACTCTACAACAATGAGATGATATGCTATCAAATAATTTCTTCTTTTTCTTGACAAACAAAGAAAAACAATTGCTCAGTATAGAGTGCCTAGATGGATTTTTAAATTGAGGCACACTAACTTAACAAAACTCCTTAAACTCATGCCTCTCAACAAAACAAAAAGGAAATTCATCTTTTATGATAATTTTCACAAAAGCCGCCCTAACTAGTTGTTGATCAAATTTCCAACAAGTTACTTTGTTATTCTCTGAACTAGTACCTTTAGTTAAACTCAACAAAGATTGTGACTTGTCATTACCTTTGTGAGCTTCTATTAATTCTTTTTTGCATGGCAATTTTTTACAAGTCTCTTTCAAGTATTTCTATAAACCCGAAGTACCTTGATCACTTTTTGCCAATTATTCTTTCCTACACCATATACAAGCTGCCCTACCAGTTTCATTTCCCTCTGAATCAACTAATATCTCATAAGTTTCCCAAATAGCATACTTATACTTTTTATGAGCTTGAGGTTGAGATGTACCTTGACTTTCTTTTACAATTGGAATTGAAGAACCTGTCATAACAATAGAGGGTTCGTGAAAAGATGATGATTGGATTTACCAGTACTTTGATCATTTGAGATGTGATCAACTTCAATTTATCATATTTTTTGTTTACCGATGGATTGTGCCATCTGCATTGCCATTAATTAATATGATATGTTAGGCATAAATACATATAAATATTTCAAATAAGCAAGCTCTAAAAAATTGACTGTAACATATTCAGCCTACTCATTCTGCCCAACCACAACACCACAACCAATACTCAACAAAACTGACTGAGACACATAATAACAATAATTAATCATTCAATTCTTGTCACAAAAACAAATCAAACGGCTGGTGGCATCTGAGACAGACAAGGACTGGACCTAACTGAACACGGCTGGAATGGCGTGAGGTAGACTGGAACTCATCGGAAACACAAAAGGTGCGTCGGAATTGGATGGGCAGTTGCGGAATTGGGTGCATCTTCATGTTATATATATATATATATATATATTCCTAGTTCTAGTATTATTTTTTTAGGAGGGGACGGTTCTCAGGATGGATATTGCTTAAGATCTAGAACCATCCCAAAAGAAAAAATGCGTGCCAGAAAGGGACGGGAAAAGTTAAAGTCAACGGATTTTTCTAGGTTCGGATTCTTTTTGGACAAGACTTAGGGTCGGGTTGTGAATCTCCGAGTCCCGTGAGCAGCCCTACTAAATACATATAAAGTTAAATCAGTAAACTCCTTAACCCCTTAATGCCTAAATACTCAAACCATTAAACCGCTAAATACTACTTAATAATTAATAAATCTATTTTTTATTGCTATTTATTATATTTTTAAATATTCATTTTAATTATTTATTAGTGTATTGATTTAGAAATATTTATTACAAAATAAATTCTGAGTGAGACAAATATAATTTAAATAATATATTCTTTATCTAATAAAAATATACGCTTATAAAAAAGTATAAATTTAAAAATTAAAAATTATTATGAAGTAATATAAGTTACTTTAATTTTGAATAAATTTGGATTTTGTAAATATTTTTTAATTAATATCTATCTTAATATTAATAGTTTATAAATTCAATTTTTGATCATTATTATAATATCTATCAATAAAATTATTTATATTGAATTTATATGATATATACTTATTAATATTATTATAAAAAAATATTGTATTAAAGTTTCAAAAAATTTTAAATATTATTATATTTTAAAATGTTATAAACTAAGAAAATGTTAAAAAATTATAGAAATTTTTTTTGTTATTTTATTTTTTTAAATAAAACCTATAAACCACTAAAAGCGTAAAAACATAAATCGCTAAACTCCTAATGACAAAACCTATAAATACTTAAATCATTAAACTGGTATACATTAATAATAAATCATAAATCTCATTTTAATTTTTATTCAGTATAATTTTAAATTTTTATTTAATTATTTATCAATTTATTTTATAGAAATATTAATTACAAAATAAATTATTAATGAAACAGATCTAATTTAAATTAAACCAGTATTCCTAAATAATAAATAATAAGTAATAAATCTCATTTTTTTTCATTATAATTATAAATATTAATTTTAATTATTTATTTGTTTATTTATATATAAATATTAATTAAAAAATAAATTGAGTTACACAAATATAAGTTATATAAATTATTTTTCATCAAAAAATTTTTAAAAAACCTTTTTAAAAAAAATTTCAAAATAAAAAATAATTATATAGTAATATATTTTGCTTTTCTTCTGAATCATTTTAGGTTTTGTAATTATATTTTAATTGATATCAATCTTATTAATAATAAATTATTAATTTATTTTTTGATCATTATTAGAATATTTATCAATAATATTGTTTATATTGAATTTATATGATATATAAATATAATGATTATTATAACTAAATATTGTATTCACTTTTGAAAAAAATTTATAAATTATTGTATTTTCAAATGTTATAACCTTAAAAAATGAGAAAAAATAATAAAAATAAATATTTTGTTATTTCTTTTTTTAAATAAAACCTATAGATCATTAAATGCGTACTTACTTAAATCAGTAAGCTAATAAATCTCGAAACCCCTAAATACATAAACCTTTTAACAACTATATACTACTTAATAAATAATAAATCTCATTTTTATTTCTATTTATTATAATTTTAAATATTAATTTTAATTATATATTGTTACCTTTTTAGAAAAATTAATTTCAAAATAAATTTTGGGTGAAACAATTATTATTTAAATAATTTATTTTAATAAAAAAAATATAAGCTTATAAAAAGAAGGAAAATATTAAAAATTAAATATTATTATTTAGTAATATATTTTTATTTGATTTTGAATCATTTGTTTTATGTAAATATATTTTAATTAATATTAATATTATTAATAATAGTTTATTAATATAATTTTTCATAATTATTGAAATATCTATCATTAAGATTATTTATATTGAATTTATATGATATATAATTAGTAATATTAATATAATTATACATTATATTCACATTTCAAACAATTTTAAAAATTATTTTATTTTCAAAGATTATAACCTTTGAAAATCAGAAAAAATCAAAAAAAGAATTTTAAATTTTTATTATATAAATAAAACCAATAAACCACTAAATGCCTAAAAAGATAAATTGCTAAACTCCTAAATGACAAAACTCCTAAATAATCAAACCATTAAATCTGTATACCATATATAAGAAATCATAAATCTCATTTTAATTTGTATTCATTATAATTTTAAATATTCATTTTATTATTTATTAGTTTATTTTTTATAGAAATATCAATCACAAAATAAATAATGAGTTAAACAAATATAATTTTAATAAATTATTTTTAATCATAAAAAAAATAAGCTTATATAAAGAAGTAAAAATTTAAAAACAAAAAATTATTATTTAGTAATATATTTTACTTTGAATTTGAATCATTATATATAGGTTTTGCAATTATATTTTAATTGCGATCAATCTTATTAATAATAGGTTATTAATTTATTATTTGATCATTGTTATAATATCGAACAATAACATTACTTATATTCAATTAAAATTTCTTATAATTATTAAGTTATTATAACTAAATATTATATTTACATTTGAAAAAAATTTAAAAATTATTATATTTTCAAAGGTTATAACCTTCAAAAATGATAAAAAATCACAAAAATAATTTTTTATTATTTTATTATTTAATTAAAACTTAAAAACCACTAAATGCCTAAACATTTAAATCTCTAGACTCCAAAACCCAAAAACCCCTAAATATTTAAACCATTAAACCTATATAACCTAAATAATAATTAATAAATCTCATTTTTATTTGTATTCATTATAATTTTAAATAATCATTTTAATTATTTTTAGTTTATTTTTATAAAGATATTAATTACAAAATAAATAATGAGTGAGACAGATATAATTTAAAAAAATTATTTTTTATTAAAAAAATAATCTTATAAAAATAACAAAATTTCAAAAATTTAAAATTTTATTTAGTAATATAATTTACTTTGATTTTGAATTATTTTGGGTTCTTCAAATATATTTTAATTAATATCTATCATATTAATAATAGTTTATTAATTTATTTTTTTATCTTTTTTATAATATATACTAATACATTTTTATATTTAATCTACAACAAATATAATTTTTAAGATTATTATAACTAAGTATTGTATTCATATTTTAAAACTATTAAAAAATTATTATATTTTTAAAGGTCATAACCTTTGAAAATCACAAAAATTCATAAAAAAAAAATTTTTGTTATTTCATTGAATAAATAAAACCTATAAACACGAAAATGTGTAAACATATAAATCAATAAACTCTTTAACCCCAAAACCACAAAAAACATAAACAATTAAATAGTTATACCCTAAATAATAAATCATAAATCTCATTTTTATTAGTATTCATTATAATTTTAAATATACATTTTAATTATTTATTAGTTTAATTTTATAGAAATATAAATTAAAAAATAAATTATTAATGATACAAATATAATTTAAATAATTTAATTTTCATCAAAAAATATATATGCTTATAAATGGATACAAAAATTTAAAAATTTAAAATTAATATTTAGTAAAATATTTCACTTTGATTTTGATTCATTTTAGGTTTTGCATAATATTTTAAACAAAATTTATCTTATTAATAATTGATTATTACTTTTTTATGATCATTATTATAATAAATATCAATAAAATAGTTTATATTGAATTTATATGATATATAATTATTATGATTATTATAACTTCATTTTGTATTTGCTTTTCAAAAAAAAAATTAAAAATTATCTTTTCAAAGGTTATAACATTCAAAAATGAGAAAAAAATAACAAAAATAAATTTTTTGTTATTTTATTTTTTAATAAAAACTATAAACCATTAAATGACTAAATACTAAAATGACTAAACTCCTAAACCCTGAAGCTCATAAATACTTAAAATGTTAAATAAGTATAGTCTAAATAATAAATCATAAATCTCAGTTTTATTAGTATTCATTATAATTTTAAATATTCATTTTAATTATTTATTCAGTTTATTTTTATAGAAATATTAATTAACAAAATAATTTATTAGTGCGACATATATGATTTAAATAATTTATTTTTTATCAAAAAAAATGCTCATAAAAAGAGGAAAAATTTTAAAAATAAAAAATTATTATTTAATAATATATCTTATTTTGATTTTGAAATATTTTAGATTTTACAATTATATTTTAATTTATATCATTATTATTAATACAAGTTTATTAATTTATTTATTGATCATTTTATAATATCTATCAATAAAATTATTTATATTGAGTTTACATTATATATAATTATTAAGATTATTATAACTAAATATTATAATTTGACATTTAAAAAATATTAAAAATTATTATATTTTCAAAGGTTATAAACTTCAAAAATTAAAAAAATCAAAAAATTAATTTTTTTTGTTTTTTCATTCTTTAAATAAAAACTATAAATCACGTAAGTTCTAAACAATTAAATCACTAATCTCCGAAATCACAAAACACCTAAATACTTAAACCATTAAACTGGTATATCCTGAATAATAAAAAATAAATCTCAATTTTATTTGTATTCATTATAATTTTAAATAATTATTTTAATTATTTATTAGTTATTATTATAGAATTATAAATTAAAAAATAAATTATGAGTATGCCAAATATAATTTAAAAAATTTAATTTTAATAACAAAAATATAAACTTAATTAAAAAGCAAAACATTAAAAAAAATTATTATTTAGTAATATATTTTGCTTTGATTTGAATAAATTTAGATTTTGCAAATACTTTTTAAATAATATCTATTTTATTAATAATAGTTTATTAAATTATTTTTTAATCATTATTATAATATCTAGCAATGTAATTATTTATATTGAATTTAGATGAATTATATTTATGAAGATTATTATAGATAAATATTATATTTACATTTGAAAAAAATTTAAAAATTTTTATATTTTCAAAGGATATAACCTTCAAAAATTAGAAAAAATAAAAAAAATAAATTTTATGTTATTTCATTGTTTAAATAAAACTTATAAACCACTAAATTCCTAAACACTTAAATCTCTAAACTTCTTAACACAAAAGACCCTAAATACTTAAACCTTTAAACTCGTAAACGTTAATTATAATTTAAATAATTTATTAAAATATTAATTACAAACTAAATTATGTATGATACAAATTTAATTTAAATAATTTATTTTTCTTAAAAATAGATATACAAGCTTATAAAAAGAAGCAAAAACTAAAAAACAATAATTATTATTTAATAATAAATTTTACTTTGATTTTGAATAATTTTAGGTTTTGCAATTATATTTTAATTTATATTTATCATATTAATAATAACATATTAATTTATTTTTGATAATTGATTTAATATCTATCCATAAAATTCTTTATATTTTGTTTATATTATATATAATTATAATGATTATTATTACAAAATATTGTATTTACATTTTTAAAAAATTTTAAAATTATAATATTTTCAAAGGTTATAACCTTTGAAAATGTGAGAAAATATCAAAAATAATTTTTTTTGTTATTTCATTATTTAAATAAATCCTATAAACCAATAAAATGCCTAAACACTTAAATCAATAACTCCTAAATCTCTAAAATCCTAAAAAGATATTCCTTTTAAACTAGTATACTCTAAATAATAAATAATAAATAATAAATCTCAATATTATTTTTTTTATTAAAATTTAAATTATTCATTTTAATTATTTATTCATTTATTGTTATATAAATAATAATTACAAAATAAATTATAAGTTAAACAAATATAATTTATATAAATTATTTTTCATCGAAAAATATAGATAAACTTATAAAAAAATAAAAAATTTAAAAACTAAAATTTATTATATAGTAATATATTTTCCACTCCTTCTGAATCATTTTAGGTTTTGTAATTATATATTAATTGATATTTATCTTATTAATAATTGGTTATTAATTTATTTTTTCATCATTATTAGAATATTTATCAATAAAATTGTTTATATTGAATTTATATGATATCTAAATATAATGATTATTCTAACTAAATATTGAAATCACTTTTGAAAAAAATTTAATAATTATTATATTTTCTAATGTTATAACCTTTGGAAATATGAAAAAATAATAAAAATAAATTTTTTATTATTTTATTTTTTAAATAAAACCTATAAACTACTAAATGCATACACAATTAAATTAGTAAACTCCTAAACCCCATAATGCCTAAATACCTAAACCATTATACCGTTATATACTACTTAATAATTAATAAATTGAATTTTTATTTCAATTTATTATAATTTTAAATATTCATTTTAATTATTTATTAGTTTATTTTTATAAAAATTTTATTACAAAATAAATTATGAGTGCGACACAGATAATTTAAATATTTTATTTTTCTTCAAAAAATATATATACGCTTTTAAAAGAAGTATTAAACAAATATTATTAAAAATTAAAAATTATTATCAACAAATATATTTTACTTTAATTTTGAATTATTTTGAGTTTTGTAAAAATTTTTAATTAATATCTATCTTATTATAAATAGTTTATTAATTTAATTTTTGATTATTATTATAATATCTATCAATAAAACTATTATATTTATTTTATATGATATAGAATTATTAAAATTATTATAACTAAATATGGTATTCAAATTTCAAAAAATTTTAAATATTATTATATTTTCAAAGGTTATATCATTTGAAAATGACAATAAATTACATTTTTTTGTTATTTTATTGTTTAAATAAAACCTATAAATCACTAAATGCCTAAAAACATAAATCGCTAAACCTCTAAATGACAAAACCTCAAAATACTTAAACCATTAAACTGGTATACATTAATAATAAATCATAAATCTCATTTTAATTTTTATTCAAAATAATTTTAAATTTTTATTTTAATTATTTATCAGTTTATTTTTATAAAAATATTAATTACAAAATAAATTATTAGTGAGATAGATATAACTTAAATTAAACCTGTATACCCAAAATAATAAATAATAAATCTCATTTTTTTCATTATAATTTTTAATATTCATTTTAATTATTCATTTTATTTTTATATAAATATTAATTAAAAAATAAATTATGAGTTAGACAAATATAATTTATGTAAATTATTTTTAATCAAAAAAATATAGATAAACTTTTTAAAATAAAAAAAATTCAAACAAAAAATTATTATATAGTAATATATTTTGCTTTGCTTATGAATCATTTTATATTATGTAATTATATTTTAATTGATATCTATCTTATTAATAATAGATTATTATTTTATTTTTTGAATATTATTTGAATATTTATCACTAAAATTGTTTATGTTGAAATAAGATATATAAATATATTGATTATTATAACTAAATATTGAATTCACTTTTGAAAAAAATTTAAAAATTATTATATTTTCAAAGGTTATAACCTTTGAAATATCAAAAAATAATAAAAATAAATGTTTTGTTATTTTATTATTTAAATAAAACCTATAAACCACTAATACATAGACAATTAATCAGTAAACACCTAAACCCCTTAATACCTAAATACATAAACCATTAAACTGCTATATAATACATAATAATTAATAAATCTAATTTTAATTTCTATTTATTATAGTTTAATATTCATTTTAATTATTTATTAGTTTATTTTTATAGAAATATTTATTATAAATTAAATTATGAGTGCCACAAATATAATTAAAATAATGTATTTTAATCAAAAAAATATATAATACGCTTATAAAGAAGTAAAATTTAAAAATTAAAAATTATTATTGAGTAATAAATTTTACTTTAATTTTGAATCAATTTGGGTTTTGTAATATTTTGTAATTAATATCTATCTTATTATTAATAGTTTATTAATTTAATTTTTGATCATTATTATAATATCTATCAATAAAATTATTTATATTGAATTTTTATCAAATATAATTATTAATATTATTATATCTAAATATTATATTCACATTTCAAAAAATTTTAAAATATTATTCATTTTCAAAGGTTAAACCTATGAAATGAGAAAAAATTACAAATTTTTATTTTATTTTATTGATTAAATACTTAATAATAAAAGACAAAACCTCTAAATACTTAAACCATTAAACTAGTATACATTAATGATAAATCATAAATATCATTTTAATTTTTATTCAGTAAAATTTTAAATTTTTATTTTAATTAATTTTGAGTTTATTTTTATAGAAATATTAATTACAAGATAAATTATTAGTAAGAAAAATCTAATTTAAATTAGACCGGTATACCGTAAATAATAAATAATAAATCTCATTATTTTTAATTATAATTTTAAATATTCATTTTAATTATTTATTTGTTTATTTTATATAAATATAAATTACAAAATAATTTATGAGTTAAACAAATATAATTAATTAAATTATTTTCATCAAAAAATTATAGATTAACTTTTATAAAAAAATTACAAAACAAAAAATTATTATATAGTATATATTTTTGCTTTGCTTCTGAATCATTTTAGGTTTTGTAATTATATTTAATAGAAATCTATCTTATTAATAATAGATTATTAATTTATTTTTTGATCATTATAGAATATTCTCACTAAATATTGTTTATGTTGAAATATGATATATAAAAATATTGTTTTTTTTAACTAAATATTGAATTCACTTTTGAAAAGAAATTTAAAATTATTATATTTTCAGAGGTTATAACCTCTGAAAAATATCAAAAAATAATAAAATAAATGTTTTGTTATTTTATTTTTTAAATAAAACCTATAAACCACTAAATTCCTAAACATTAAATTAGTAAACACATAAACCCCGTAATACCTAAATACATAGATCATTATACTTCTATTTATACATAAAGTTATAAATCTAATTTTAATTTCTATTTATTATAGTATAGATATTCATTTTAATTATTTATTAGTTTATTTTTATAGAAATATTTAGTATAAAATAAATTATAAGTGCGACAATATAATTAAAAAATTTAATTTTAATTAAAAAAATATACGCTTATAAAGAAGTAAAAATTAAAAATTCAAAATTATTATCCAGTAATATATTTTACTTAATTTTGATTCAATTTGGGTTTCCTAATATTTTTTAATTAATATTATTTATTACTTAAATAGTCTATTATTTATTTTTGATCATTATTATAATATTTATCAATAAAATTATTTATATTGAATTTATATCATATATAATTATTAATATTATTAAAACTAATAATATATTTACATTTCAAAAAATTTTAAATATTATTATATTTTCAAAGGTTAAAACCTATGAAAATGGAAAAAATTACAAATTTTTTTTGTTATTTTATTCAGTATAATTTTAAATTTTTATCTTAATTAATTTCAGTTTATTTTTATAGAAATATTAAATACAAAATAATTATAGTAAGACAAATCAATATAATTACACCTGTATACCCTAAATAATAAATAATAATCTCATTTTTTAATTATAATTTTAATATTTATTTTATTATTTATTTGTTTATTTTTAGATAAATATTAATTACAAAAATAATTTTGAGTTACGAGAATATATTATGTAAATTATTTTCATCAAAAGTTATAGATAAACTTTTTAAAAGAAAAAAAAAATTTGAAACAAAAAATTATTATATAGTAATATATTTTGATTTGCTTCTCAATCATTTTATGTTTTGTAATTATATTTTAATTGATATCTATCTTATTAATAATAGATTATTTAGGTATTTTTTTATCATTATTAGAATATTTATCAATAAAAATGTTTATATTGAATTTATATGATATATAAATATAATGATTATTATAACTATATATTGTATTCACTTTTGAAAAAAATTTAAATTATTATATTTTTCGGTTATCCTTTTAAAATGTGAAAAAATAAAAAAAAATTTCTTGGTTATCCTAATCTTTAAATAAAACCTATACACCACTAAATGCCTAAGCATTTAAATCACTAAACTACAAAATCTCGATACCTCTATATAGATAATCCTTTAAATCGGTATTACCTAAATAAAAATTAATAAATCTCATTTTTATTTGTTTTCATTATAATTTAAAAAAATCATTTGATTTTAGTTTTTATTTGTATAGATGTATTAAATATACAAATAAATTATGAGTAAAAATATAATTTATAAAAATTATTTTAATCAAAAAAATTGATAAGCTTATAACAAGAATAAAAAATTTAAACTAAATGATTATTATTTAGTAATATATTTAGCTTTGAATTGAATCATTTTAGGTTTTGATATTATATTTTAAGTAAAATCAATCTTATTCATAATAGATTTTTAATTTATTTTTTGATAATAATTAGATCTATCAATAAAATTGTTTATATTGAATTTATATATATATAATTATTATGCTTATTATAAGTAAATATTGTATTCAATTTTGAAAAAAATTTAAAAATTATTATACTTTCAAAGGCTATAATCTTAAAAAAATGAGAAAAAATAATAAAATAAATTTTTAGTTTATTATTTTTTAAATAAAACCTATTACCATTAAATGCTTACTTACTTAAATTAGATAAGCTCAGAAACCCCAAAACCCCTAAATACATAAATATTTTAACATCTATATACTACTTAATAAAAAATAAATCGTATTTGTATTTCTATTTATTATAAATTAAATATTCATTTTAATTATTTATAGTTTAATTTTTTTAGAAAAATTAATTACAAAATAAATTTCGAGTGAGACAATATTATTTAAATAATTTATTTTTAATCCAAAAAAAATATAAGCATATAAAATGAAAAAAAATTTAAAAATTAAATATTATTATTCAGTAATATATTTTGATTTGATTTGAATCATTTTGTGTTATGTAAATATATTTTAATTAATATTTATATTATTGATAATAGTTTAATAATTTAATTTTTGATCATTATTATAATATTTATCATTAAAATCGTTTATATTGAATTTATCTGATATATAATTAGTAGATTAATATAATTATACATAGTATTCACATTTCAAAAAAATTAAAAAATTATTTTATTTTAATAGGTTATAACCTTTAAATACTTAAACTATTAAACAAGTGTACGTTAATAAAAAATCATAAATCTCAATTTAATTTTTATTAAATATAATTTTAAATTTTTATTTCAATTATTTATAAGTTATTTTTATATAAATATTAATTACAAAATAAATTATTAGTGAGACAAATCTAATATAAAAAATTTATTTTTAATCAAAAAAATAAATATCCTTATAAAAAGAGGCAAAATTTTAAAACAAAAATTTATTATTTAGTAATATATTTCATTTTTATTTTGAATCATTTTTGATTTTGCAATTATATTTTAATTTATATCATTGTTATTAATAATAGTTTATTAATTTTCAAAGGTTATAACCTTCAAAAATTAAAAAAAAATCAAAAAATTAAATTTTTTATTTTTTCATGCTATAAAAAAAAACTATAAATCACTAAAGGCCTAAACACTTAAATAATTAAACCCCAAAATGCTTAAATACATAAACCATTAAACTAGTATATCTTGAATAATAAATAATAAATCTCAATTTTATTTGTTTTCATTATAATTTAAAAAATTTACTTTTAATAACAAAAAATATAAACGTATAAAAAGAAGCAAACATTAAAGAAAGTATTATTTTGTAATATATTTTATTTTGAGTTTGAATAAATTTACGTTTTGCAAATATATTTAAAATAATATCTATCTTATTAATAATAGTTTATTAATTTATATTTTGATCATTAATATAATATATTTCAATTTAATTGTTTATATTTAATTTACATGATATATAATTATTAAGATTATCATAATTAAATATAGTATTCACATATAAAAAAAATTTAAAAA
Source organism: Sapria himalayana (assembly GCA_029783825.1). Taxonomy (NCBI): domain Eukaryota; kingdom Viridiplantae; phylum Streptophyta; class Magnoliopsida; order Malpighiales; family Rafflesiaceae; genus Sapria; species Sapria himalayana. Next base: position 42,293 of record JAREIK010013115.1, read on the forward strand.
TTGTAATATTTTCAAAGTTTATAACCTTCAAAAATGAGAAAAAATAACAAAAAAATTTTTTTGTTATATCATTGTTTAAATAAAACTTATAAACCATTAAATGCCTAAATACATAAACATCTAAACTTTTAAACCACGATTCCTCTAAATACTTATACCTTTAAACTCATAAACCTTAAATATAATTTAAATAATATATAGAAATATTAATTACAAAATAAATTATGAGTGATACAAATATATTTTAAATAATATATTTTTCATCAAAAAAACATATAAGCTTATAAAATGTTGCAAAAACTAAAAAAATTATTATTTAGAAATAAATTTTACTTTGATTTTGAATCATTTTAGGGTTTGTAATTATATTTTAATTTATATATCATATATATAATAGTTTATTAATTTATTTTTTGATAATTGATATAATATCTATTAATAAAATTGTTTATATTTAGTTTATATTATATATAGTTATGATATTTATTATTACTATATATTATATTCACATTTTTAATAAATTTTAAAATTATTATATTTTCAAATGGTATAACCTTTGAAAATTTGAACAAATATAAAAAATAAATTTTTTATTATTTCATTATTTAAATAAAACCTATAAACCACTAAATGCCTAAAAACATAAATTGCTCAACTCCTAAACGACAAAATCTTTAAATACTAAACCATTAAATTAGTATACATTAATAATAAATCATAAATATCAATTTAATTTTTATTAAGTATAATTTTAAATTTTTATTTTAATTATTTATTACTTTATTTTTATAGAAATATTAATTACAAAAAAAATTATTAGTGAGACATATATAATTTAAATTAAACCGGTATACTCTAAATAATAAAAAATAAATCTCATTTTTTTTATTATAATTTTAAATATTCATTTTAATTATTTATATTTTATTTTTATATAATTTAATTAAAAATAAAGTTTAAGTTAAACAAATAGAATTTATATAAATTATTTTTCAACAAAAAAATATAGATAAACTAATTAAAAAAAGAATAAAACTAAAAACAAAAAATTATTATAAAGTAATATATTTTACTTTGTTTCTGAATAATTTTAAGTTTTGTAATTATATTTTAATTGATATCTAAGTTATTAATATAATAGTTAATTATTTTTTATCATTATTATAATATTTATCAATAAAAATGTTTATATTGAATTTATATGATATATATATTTAATAATTATTATAACTAAATATTATATTCACTCTTGAAAAAAAATTTAAAATTATTAGATTTTTAAAGATTATAATCTTTTAACATGTGAAAAAATAAAAAAAAAATTTCTTTGTTATTTTATTATTTAAATAAAACCTATAAACCACGAAATGCCTAAACACTTAAATCACTAAACTACAAAAACTCGGTACCACTATATAAATAATCCTTTTAACTGGTATACCCTAAAGAATAAGTAATAAATCTCATTTTTATTTGTTTTCTATATAATTTAAAAAATTTATTTTGATTCTTTAGTTATATATATATATATATATATATATTAATTATAAAATAAATTATGAGTTAAAAATATAATTTAGAAAAATTATTTTTCATCAATAAATAGATAAGCTTATAAAAAGAATAAAAATTTAAAAACAAATAATTATTATCAAGTAATATATTTTGCTTTGCTTTTGAATCATTTAAAGTTTTGATATTATACTTTAAGTAATATCAATGTTATTCATAATAAATTTTAAATTTATTTTTTGATAGATATTAGAATATCTATCAAAAAAATTGTTTATATTGAAATTATATGATATATAATTATTATGATTATTATAAATAAATATTTATTTACTTTTTGAAAAAAATTTAAAAATTATTATATTTTCAAAGGTTATAACCATTGAAAATATCAAAAAAATAAAAATGATTTTTTTTATTTTATTTTTTAAATAAAAACTATAAACGACTAAATGCATACATAGTTAAATCAGTAAACTCCTAAACCCTGTAATGCCTAAATACATAAACTATTAAACTTTTATATACTACTTAATAATTAATAAATCTAATTTTTATTTCTATTTATTATAATTTTAAATATTCATTTTAATTATTTATTAGTTTATTTTTATAGAAATATTTATTACAAAATAAAGTATGAGTGCGACAAATATAATTTAATTAATTTATTTTTAATAAAAAAAATATATATTTATAAAAGAGGTAAAATTCATAAATTTAAAATTATTATACAATAATATATTTTACTTTAATTTTGAATCAATTTGGGTTTTGTAATTATTTTTTAATTAATATCTATCTTTTTATTAACAGTTTATTAATTTAATTTTTGATCATTTTTATATTATCTATCAATAAAATTGTTTATATTGAATTTATATGATATATTTTTATTAATATTATTATAACTAAATATTGAATTCACATTTCAAAAAATTGTAAATATTATTATATTTTTAAAGTTTATGGCCTATGAAAATGATAACAAATTATAGAAATTTTTTTGTTATTTTATTTTTTTATATAAAACCTATAAACCACCAAAAGCCAAAAAACATAAATCGCTAAACTCCTAACGACAAAACCTGTAAATACTTAAAACATTAAACTGGTATACCTTAATAATAAATCTTAAATCTCATTTAAATTTTTATTGAGTATAATTTTAAATTTTTATTTTAATTATTTATCAGTTTATTTTTATAGAAATATTAATTACAAAATAAATTATTATCGAGACAGATCTAATTTAAATTAAAACGGTATCCCTAAATAATAAATAATAAATATTATTTTTTTTTGTAAAATTGTAAATATTCATTTTAATTATTTATTTGTTTATTTATATATAAATATTAATTACAAAATTAATTGAGTTAGACAAATAAAATTTATATAATTTATTTTTCATCAAAAAATTATAAATAAACTTTTTAGGAGAAACAAAAAATTTCTAAACAAAAAATTATAATATAGTATTATATTTTTCTTTGATTGTAAATCATTTTAGGTTTTATAATTATAGTTTAATTGATATCTATCTTTTTATTTAAATGAAATCTATTTTATTAATAATAGATTATTAATTTATTTTTTGATCATTTTTAGAATATTTATCAATAAAATTGTTTATAATGAATTTATATGATATATAAATATAATGATTATTATAACTAAAGATTGTATTCTCTTTTGAAAAAAATTTCAAAATTATTATATTTTGAAAGGTTATAACATTTAAAAATTTTAAAAAAAATTAAATATATTTATTGTTATTTTATTTTTTAAATAAAACCTATAAACCTCTAAAAGCCTAATAATATAAATTGATAAAATTATAAATGACAAAACCTCTAAATACGTATTCCATTAAACTGATATAGATTAATAATAAATCATAAATCTCATTTTAATTTTTATTCAGTATAATTTTAAATTTTTATTTTAATTATTTATCATTTTAATTTTATAGAAATAATGATTACTAAATAAATTATTAGTGAGACAGATCTAATTTAAATTATATCGGTATCCCTAAATAATAATATAATAAATCTCATTTTTTTTCATTATAATTTTAAATATTCATTTTAATTATTTATTTGTTTATTTATATATAAATTTTAATTACAAAATAAATTGAGTTAGACAATTATAATTTATATAAATTGTTTTTCATCAATAAATTATAGATTTACTTTTTAAAATAAAATAAATTTTAGAGCATAAAATTTTTATATAGTAATATATTTTGCTTTGCTTCTGAATTATTTTAGGTTTTGTAATTATATATTAATAGATAACGATCTTATTAATAATAGATTATTAATTTATTTTTTGATCATTATTAAAATATTTATCAATATATTTTTTATATTGAATTTATATGATACATAAATATAATAATTATTATAACTAAAGATTGTATTCACTTTTTTAAAAAATTTAAAAATTATTATATTTTGAAAGGTTATAAATTTTGAAAATATCTAAAAATAATAAAAATATATTTTTTATTTTTTAAATATAACCTATAAACCACTAATATCCTAAAAACATAAATTGCTTAACGCCTAAACGACAAAACCTTTATATACTTAAACCATTAAATTATACATTAATAATAAATAATAAATCTCTTAATAATTTTTATTCACTATAATTTTAAATTTTTATTTTAATTATTTATCAGTTTATTTTGATAGAAATATTAATTACAAAATAAATTATTAGTGAGACAGATATAATTTAAATTAGACGGGTATACCCAAATAATAAAGATTAAATCACAATATTATTTTTTTTCATTATAATTATAAATATTCATTTTAATTATTTATTTGTTTATTTTTATATAAATATTAATTAAAAAATAAATTATGAGTTAGACAAATATAATTTATATAATTTAATTTTCATAAAAAAATATGGATAAACTTTTTAAAAGAAGAAAAAATTTCAAAACAACAAATTATAATATAGTAATATATTTTGATTTTTTCTAAATCATTTTAGGTTTTTTATTATATTTTAAATGATATCTATCTTATTAATAATAGATTATTAATTTATTTTTTGATCATTATTAGAATATTTATCAATAAAATTGTTTATATTGAATTTATATGATATATAAATATAATGATTATTATAAGTAAATATAGTATTCACTTTTAAAAATTTTTAAAAATTATTATATTTTCAAAGGTTATAACCTTTGAAAATATCGAAAAATAAAAAAAAATAAATTTTTTGATATTTTTTTTAAAATAACCTATAAACCACTAATAGTAAACTCCTAAACCCCGTTATGCCAAAATACATAAACCATTAAACCGCTATATACTACTTAATAATTAATAAATCTAATCTTTAATTCTATTTATTATAATTTTAAATATTCATTTTAATTATTTATTAGTTTATTTTATAGAAATATTTATTACAAAATAAATTATGAGTTCGGCAAATATAATTTAAAAAATATGTATGCTTATAAAAAAAGTAAAAATTTAAAATTAAAAATTTTTATCCAGAAATATATTTTACTATAATTTTGAATCAATTTGCGTTTTGTAATTATTTTTTAATTAATATCTATCTTAATATCAATAATTTATAAATTTTATTTTGATCATTATTATAATATATATCAATAAAATTGTTTATTGAATTTATATGATATATAATAAATAATATTATTATAACTAAGTATTTTATTCGCATTTCAAAAAATTTTAAATATTATTATATTTTCAAAGGTTAACCTATGAAAATGAGAAAAAATTATCGCAAAATTTTTTTGATATTTTATTATTTTAAATAAAACGTATAAACCACTAAAACCCTAAAAACATAAATCGCTAAAATCCTAAATGAAAAAAACTCTAAACACTTAAACCATTTAACTGGTATAGAGTAATAATAATTCATAAATCTCATTTTAAATTTTATTCTGTATAATTTCAAATTTTTATTTTAATTATTTATCAGTTTATTTTTGTAGAAATATTAATTACAAAAATAAATTATTATTGAGACTGATCTAATTTTAATTAAAACAGTATCCATAAATAATAATTAATAAATGTCTTTTTTTTCATTATAATTTTAAATATTCATTAAAATTATTTATTTGTTTATTTATATATAAATATTAATTACAAAATAAATTGAGCTAGATAAAAATAATTTATATAAATTATTTTTCATCAAAAAATTATAGATAAACTATTTAAAATAAAAAAAAATTTCAAAACAAAAAATTATTATATAGTAATATATTTTGTTTTGCTTCTGAATCATTTTAGGTTTTGTAATTATATTTAAATTGATATCTATCTTATTAATAATAGATTATTAATTTATTTTTTAAAAATTATTAGAATATTTATCAATAAAATTGTTTATATTGAATTTACATGATATATAAATATAAAGATTATTATAACAAAATATTATATTTACATTTGAAAAAATTTTAAAAATTATAATATTTATAAAGGTTATAATCTTTGAAAATGAGAATCACAAAAATAAATTTTTTGTTATTTTATTATTTATATAAAACCTATAAACTACTAAATGCCTAAACTCTTAAATCATTAAACTACTAAACCCCAAAACCCTTATATACTTAAACATTTAAATCATCTTTAAAGGTATTAGTATTTATAAATAATATATAAATATCTATCAATAAATAATAGTTTATAAATTTATTTTTTTATCATTATTATATTTATATTTATATTTAATTTATTAATATCTATCAATAAAATTGTTTATTTTTGATTTACATGATATATAATTATTAAGTTTATAATAACAAAATATTGTATTCACATTTGAAAAAATTTTAAAAATTATTATGTTTATAAAGGTTAACTTTCAAAATTCATAAAAAATTTGAAAAATAATTTTTTTGTTATTTCATTATTTAAATAAAACATATAAACTACTAAATGCCTAAACACTTAAATCACTAAACTTTTAAAATCATAAATACTTAAACCTTTAAATAGGTATTCCCTAAATAATTAATCATAAATCTCATTTTTATTTGTATTCATTATAATTTTAATATTTATTTTAATTATTTATTAGTTTATTTTTATAGAAATATTAATTGCAAAATAAAATTATGAATGAGACAAATATAATTTAAATAATTTAACTTCATCAAAAAAATTTATAAGGTTATAAAAATAATCAAAAATTTAAAAATAAAAAATTATATTTAGTAATATATTTTACATTGATTTTGAATCGTTTAGGTTTTGTAAATATATTTTAATTAATATCTATCTTATTAATGATAGTTTATTAATCTATTTTAAAATTAGTATTATAATATAAATCAATAAAATTATTTATATTGAATTTACATGATATTTAATTTTTATGATTATTATAATAAATACTATATTAACATTTGAAAAAAAATTAAAAATTAAAAATTATAATATTTTTAATGGTTATAACCTTGAAAATGAGAAAAAATCATAAAATAATTTTTTTGTTATTTAATTATTTAAATAAAACCTATAAACTACAAAATACCTAAATACTTAAATTACTAAACTCCTAAACCCTGATACTGCTGCACCACACACACATAGCGACGGACCACAGTACACACGTGCACATATTCTGGTCCATTTTGGTGTAGCATTTAGAGGCGCCAGCAAGTCCTAGAAGCAACCAGAAGTATGTGCTACCAGCTTGTAGAGGGCCCCACTAGCAAGCCTGGATGATAACATTCAGACAAATAAAGAGACCGAGCAAAGTGGTAGGAAGTAAACCCTGGAGTAGCTAGGAGTGGGTCCCACTAGCCCTATCAGGCAGTATAGAGGGCCACCCAACCATTGCCCAATAGGAGTAGAGGGTAATTCATTATTAATTGGAGAGCCGGCAAAATCTGAAGCATCACCAAGCAGGGCTAGTAAGCAATGGAGTCAGACCAGCCACACGGGAGCGAAAGATTCAAACTTGTAGTTTATGTTTGTAGTCTTATTGTATTTTGGACTTTATATGCACCATGTACTTGTCGAGACGGATCATGACATACTCACACACACAATCTTGTCTGTTCTCTATGTAGCATGCAATGAGTGCAACTGGACCCATGAGTATCTCTAAGTGGGGCCCACTAATGCATTTTGTAAATACACATTAGGCGATGCTACACTCCCAGAAGCAGAAGACTCATCATTATAGCATTTTGTAATTTTACTTGTATTCTAGCTTGGTTGTATGGTTATATAATTATACTATGAGATAGACCTCATCCCACATGCACACCGATGCATGCATATTTTTTGATATTTTGTCAGTGGAACATACAGCCACTTCTTGGATCTCGAAGAGGAAGCATTCTAATCCAAGAGAGACTCTTTTGAGGATCATTGGAGCAAAAGAATGTGGATTTCAGAGGTGAGAATGAATTGAAAAAGTGCCGTAGTTATGAACTTCTGAATTTATGGGTATTCAGTTTTACATGTATTCCATTGCATAGCAATGACATAGGTAAATGCTTGATGCTGCATGTCACACACATGCATAATCTTATATTTGCATAGTTTTAATATGGTGCATCATTCAGGTTCCTTCAAAAGGCTTGGACAAATCCGAATGGAAAGGATGCAGTGAGCATAATGACTCGATGCCAACTCTGAAGTCCAGGAATGCCAGGTGATTTTAGTTGTATTCGTACTCTTGGAATTATTAGGCATTATGTTTTTTTATGTATTTTATGCATAGAATCATTAAGGTGCATAGGATTTGGTGGGCTGGCCGAATTTAGTCAGCTATTTAATATCTTGTAAGTTGTGTGCCTAAATGATAAATAAAGTGTGTATTTTCCAAAAAAAAACAAAAAAAATCATAAACCCTAAACTTTAAATACTAAACCTTAAACCATAAACTTTATATACTAAACATTAAACCATAAACTATACCCCTAATCCATAAACCCTAAATCCTAAATTCATGTTTTGCACTTTTATAATCAAATGACTAAGTGTTAATTTTAAAATGAAATTCTCAACTTTTAGGAATATCACAGATTTATCTTTTTGTATATGTAACACAAAGTCATGACTCAAGGGGTGAGTTATGGATTCAGTCTCTTTCTTGCTTTAGATTATTGTAGCATTATCAATGGTCATGATTGTATAAATTGCCTCTAGAACACAAAATCATATCGATGAGAATATGCCATAACTTGTGTCTCTCTGTCGAACATATTGTTATGGCTCTAAGAATGATCATGAATACATATTTAATCATTATAATACTGGGTCATAATATTGGATATGACCATAGCTTGTGCATTTTATCTTTATATTGCAAAGTCATTGCACTAGGAATGATTGTAACTTTGGACATTCCTCAAGAGCAAAAGTCATGACCTTAGAAATAGTTAAAGATCAAGTACTACTCTTTATAACTTTCTATATTTAAAATTCTTGGGATTGGAAATATCACTATGGCTTTTTCCTTTGATTTGTGACCTCAAGTGTCAATATTCAAGACTAATATTTTGAGTAATGATTAAAACCTTTATACATTTGAATATGGTTTATTTACACCTTTTTGGGTATTGTGAGCTTGTATACATAACTCATTTCATATAAAAAAAAAGAAATGATACTTTTCATATCCATGAGGATATAAAAAAAGGCTTAGACATCCCAATAAAATAAATTTTTTGATACTTGATTGAAAGAGAGCCCATACTTCTTGCCCTGCTCAAACTGCCCTTGGGCTAGTTTGTTCTAATCGGCTACAAGGTGGTTATTTTTTACGAGGTGAACTTTGTTTTAAAAAAATTACTTTGAGTGTGTGCAGGAGAGATATTTTAGAAGAAATTACAATAATCCATATAAATAGCATCCTCAACAACTAGCTATGTCAACACATAGGGGTACAACTTTGGTTTAGTCTGTTAGCATACATGAGTTAAATTACCTTTTATTGCCCAGTGATTCAACATCAAATATGATGAGACATAATAGAGATAAAGTAAAAGCTCCTATTATTTTCGTTAGAGCTTTAGCAATCATTCTAGAGATGAGAGAGGAACAAAATAAATTATTTTAATTATTCAGTATAATTTTAATTAATATTTTAATTAGTTATCAGTTTATTTTTATAGAAATATTAATTACAAAATAAATTATTAGTGAGATGGATCTAATTTAAATTAAACTGGTATATCCTAAATAATAAAGAATAAATCTCATTTTTTTTTATTTTAATTTTAAATATTCAAATTTAATTATATATTTGTTTATTTTTATATAAATATTAATTACAAAATAAATTATGAGTTACACAAATATAATTTATATAAATATTTTTTCATCAAAATAATATAGATAAAATTTTTAAAAGAAAAAAAAATTTCAAAACAAAAAATTATTATATAGTAATATATTTCACTTTGCTTGTGAATCATTTTAGGTTTTGTAAATATATTTTAATTGATATCGATCTTATTAAGTTATTTTTTCATCATTAATAGAATATTTATCAATAAAAATATTTATATTGAATTTATATGATATATAAATATAATTATTATTAAAATTAAATATTGTATTAATTATTAACTTTTAAAAAAAATTTTAAAATTACTATATTTTCAAAGGTTAAACCTTTGAAAATGTGAAAAAATAAAAAAAAAAAATTTTTTGTTATTTCATTTTTTTAAAAAAAACTATAGATCATTAAATTCTTACTTAAATCAGTAAACTCATAAATCCCGAAACCCCTAAATACATAAACCTTTTAACAGTTATATACTACTTAATAAATAATAAATAACATTTTTATTTCTATTTATTATAATTTTAATTATTTATAGTTTATTTTTTTAGAAAAATTAATTACAAAATAAATTTGAGTGAGACAAATATTATTTAAATAAATTATTTTAATAAAAAAAATATAAGCTTATAAAAAGAAGGAAAATTTTATAAATTAAATATTATTATTTAGTAATATATTTTTATTTGATTTTGAATCATTTTGTGTTATTTAAATATATTTTAGTTAATATTAATATTATTAATAATAGTTTATTAATTTAATTTTTGATCATTATTATAATATCTATCATTAAAATTATTTATATTGAAATTATATGATATATAATTAGTAAGATTAATATAATTATACATAGTATTCACAATTCAAAAAATTTTAAAAATTATTTTATTTTCAAAGGTTATAATCTTTGAAAATCAAAAAAAAATCAAAAATAGAATTTTAAATTTTTATTATATAAATAAAACCTATAAACCACTAAATAATCAAACCATTAAACCGGCATACCATATATAATAAATTATAAATCTCATTTTAATTTGTATTCATTATAATTTTAAATATTCATTTTAATTATTTATTAGTTTATTTTTTATAAAAATATCAATCACAAAAAAAATAATGAGTGAGGCAAATATAATTTTAATAATTTATTTTTAATCAAAAAAAAGCTTATATAAAGTAGTAAAAATTTAAAAACAAAAAATTAATATTTAGTAATATATTTTACTTTGATTTTCAATCATTATATATAGGTTTCACAATTATATTTTAATTGCTATCAATCTTATTAATAATCGTTTATTAATTTATTATTTGATCATTTTTATAATATCGAACAATAAAATTAGTTATATTCAATTAAAATGTCTTATAATTATTAAGTTATTATTACTAAATATTATATTTACATTTGATAAAAATTTAAAAATTATTATATTTTCAAAGGTTATAACCTTCAAAAATGATAAAAAATCACAGATAATTTTTTATTATTTTATTATTTAAATAAAACTTATAAACCACTAAATGACTAAACATTTAAATCTCTAGACTCCTAAACCCCAAAACCCCCTAAATACTTAAACCATTAAACCTATATAACCTAAATAATAAATAATAAATCTAATTTTTATTTGTATTCATTAAAATTTTAAATATTCATTTTAAATATTTTCAGTTTATTTTTATAGAAATATTAATTACAAAATAAATAATATGTGAGATAGATATAATTTAAATAAATTATATTTAATGAAAAAAAATTAAGCTTATAAAAATAAACAAAATTTCAAAATTTTATTTAGTAATATTATTTACTTTGATTTTGAATTATTTTAGGTTCTGCAAATATATTTTAATGAATATCTATTTTATTAATAATATTTTATTAATTTAATTTTTGATCATTTTTATAATATATATTAATACATTTTTTTATATTGAATCTACAACAAATATAATTATTAAGATTATTATAACTAAGTATTGTATTCATATTTTAGAACTACTAAAAAATTATTATATTTTTAAAGGTTAAAACCTTTGAAAATCACGAAAATTCATAAAAATAAATTTTTTGTTATTTCATTGATTAAATAAAACCTATAAACAGAAAATTGCCTAAATACTTAAATGAATAACTTCTAAATCTCGAAAACCCTAAATAGATAATTTTTTTAATCAGATATATCCTAAATAATAAACAATAAAACCATTTTTATTTTTTTCATTATAATATTAAATATTCATTTTAATTATTTATTTGTTTATTTTTATATAAATATTAATTACAATTAAAATATAATTAATATTTTAATTAATTAATATTGATATGTATCTTATTAATAATATAATAATATAATTTGCTTGTCTTCTGAATCATTATTGGTTTTGTAATTATATTTTAATTGATATCTATCTTATTAATAATAGATTATTAATTTATTTTTAGATCATTATTAGAATATTTATCAATAATATTGTTTATATTGAATTTATATGATATTTAAATATAATTATTATTATAACTAAAAATTGAATTCACTTTTGAAAAGAATTTTAAAATTATTATATTTTCAAAGATGAAAAAATAAAACCTATAAACCACTAAATGCCTAAATACTTAAATAAATAACTCCTATATCTCTAAAACCATAAATATAATAATAATATTTTTAAACCGGTAATCCTAAATAATAAATCTCAATATTATTTTTTTCATTATAATTTTAAATATTCATTTTAATTATTTATTTGTTTATTTTTATATAAATATTAATTACAAAATAAATTATGAGTTAGACAAATATAATTTATATAAATTATTTTTCATCGAAAAATATAGATAAACTTATTAAAAGAATAAAAACTTTTAAAACTAAAATTTATTATATAGTAATATATTTTCCTCTTCTTCTGAATCATTTTAGATTTTGTAATTATATTTTAATTGATATCTATTTTATTAATAATTATTTACTAATTTATTTTTTGATCATTATTAGAATATTTATCAATAAAATTGTTTATATTTAATTGATATGATATATAAATATAATGATTATTATAACAAAATATTGAATTCTCTTTTGAAAAAAATTTAAAAATTATTATATTTTCAAAGGTTATAAACTTTGAAAATATGAAAAAATAATAAAAATAAATTTTATGTTATTTTATTTTTTAAATAAAACCTATAAACCACTAAATGCATACACAGTTATATCAGTAAACTCCTAAACCCCGTAATGCCTAAATACATAAACAATTAAACTACTATATACTACTTAATAATTAATAAATTGAATTTCTATTTCAATTTAATATTATTTTAAATATTCATTTTAATTATTTATTAGTTTATTTTTATAGAAATTTTTATTACAAAATAAATTATGAGTGCGTCACATATAATTTTAATAATTTATTTTAAAATAAAAAATATATATACTCTTATAAAATAAGTAAAAATTTAAAAATTAAAAATTTTTATCCAGTAATATATTTTACTTTAATTTTAAATCAATTTGGGGTTTTTAAATATTTTTTAATTAATATCTATCTTATTATTAATAGTTTATTAATTTTATTTTTGATCATTATTATAATATCTAACAATAAAATTATTTATATTGAATTTATATCATATATAATTATTAATATTATTATAACTAAATATTATATTCACATTTTAAAAAATTTTAAATATTAATTTATTTTCAAAGTTTATAACATTTGAAAAACAGAAAAAAATCTAAAAATTTTTTATTTTATTTTTATTATATAAATAAAACGTATAAACCACTAAATGCCTAAAAACATAAATTGATAAACTCCTAAACGATAAAACTCCTAAATAATCAAACCAATAAACTAGTATACCACATATAATAAATCATAAATCTCATTTAATTTGTATTCATTATAATTTTAAATATTCATTTTATTATTTATTATTTTATTTTTTATAGAAATATTAATTACAAAATAAATATTGAGCGAGACAACTATAATTTTAATAATTTATTTTTAATCAAAAAAAAATATATAAGCATCTAAAAAGAAGTAAAAATTTAAAAACAAAACATTATTATTTACTAATATAATTACTTTGATTTTGAATCATTATATATAGGTTTTTCAATTATATTTTAATTGCTATCAATCTTATTAAGAATAGTTTATTAATTTTATATTTGATCAATTTTATAATATCTAACAATAAAATTACTTATATTGAATTTAAATGTCTTTTAATTATTAAGATTATTATAACTAAATATTATATTTACATTTGAAAAAAAATTTAAAATTATTATATTTTCAAACGTTATAACCTTGAAAAATGATAAAAAATCACAAAAATAATTTTTTTATTATTTTATAATTTAAATAAAACTTATAAAACACTAAATGCCTAAACATTTAAATCTCTAGACTCCTAAACCCCAAAAACCATTAAATACTTAAACTAATAACCCTCTATAACATAAATAATAAATAATAAATCTCATTTTTATTTGTATTCATTATAATTTTAAATATTCATTTTAATTATTTTTAGTTTATCTTTATAGAAATATTAAATACAATATAAATAATGAGTGAAACATATATAATTTAAATAATTTATTTTTTATGAAAAAAAAATAAACTTATAAAAATAAACAAAATTTCAAAATTTAAAATTTTATTTAGTAATATAATTTACTTTGATTTTGAATTATTTTGGTTTCTGCAAATATATTTTAATTAATATTTATCTTATTAAAATAGTTTATTATTTTATATTTTGATCATTATAATAATATATATTAATACTTTTTTTTTAATTAAATTTACAACAAATATAATTTTTAAGATTATTATAACTAAGTATTGTATTCATATTTTATAACTAATAAAAAATTATTAAATTTTTAAAGGTTATAACTTTTGAAAAGCACGAAAATTCATAGAAATAAATTTTTTGTTATTTCTTTGATTTAATAAAACCTATAACACTAAATGTGTAAACATATAAATCAATAAACTCATTAACCCCAAAACCACAAAAAACTTAAACAATTAAATAGTTATACCCTAAATAATAAATCATAAATCTCATTTTTATTAGTATTCATTATAATTTTAAATATACATTTTAATAATTTATTAGTTTATTTTTATAGAAATATAAATTAAAAGATAAATTATTAGTGAGACAAATATAATTTAAATATTTTATTTTTCATCAAAATATATATATGCTTATAAATGGATACAAAAATTTAAAATTAATATTTCGTAAAATATTTCACTTTGATTTTTAATCATTTTAGGTTTTGAAAATATATTTTAAACAATATTTATCTTATTAATAATTGTTTATTACTTTTATATGATCATTATTATAATATATATCAATAAAATAGTTTATATTGAATTTATATGATATATAATTATTATGATTATTATTACTTCAGATTATATTCACTTTTATAAAAAATTATAAAAATATTTTCAAAGTTTATAACATTCAAAAAAGAGAAAAAATAACAAAAATTATTTTTTTCTATTTTATTTTTTATATATAAAATCTATAAACCACTAAATGACTAAATTTTAAAATGACTAAACACCTAAACCCCGAATCCCATAAATACTTAAAACATTAAATTAGTATAGTCCAAATAATAAATCATAAATCTAATTTTTATTAGTATTCATTATAATTTTAAATATTCATTTTAATTATTTATCAGTTTATTTTTATACACATATTTATTACAAAATAAATTATTAGTTCGACATATTTAATTTAAAAAATTTATTTTTCATTAAAAAATGCTGATAAAAAAAGGCAAATTTTTAAAAATAAATAATTATTATTTATTAAAATATCTTAATTTGATTTTGAATCATTTTAGATTTTACAATTATATTTTAATTTATATCATTCTTATAAATACTAGTTTATTAATTTATTTATTCTTCATTATTATAATATGTATTAATAAAATTATTTATATTGAGTTTACATTATATATAATTATTAAAATTATTATAACTAAATATTATATTCACATTTAAATAAAATTTAAAATTATTATATTTTCAAAGGTTATAACCTTCAAAAATTAAAAAAAATCATAAAATTAAATTTTTTGTTTTTTCATTCTTTAAATAAAAACAATAAATCACTAAAGGTCTAAACAATTAAATCACTAACCTCCTAAACCACAAAACACCTAAATACTTAAATCATTAAACCGGTATATAATAAATCTCATTTAATTTGTATTCATTATAATTTTAAATATTCATTTTAATTATTTATTAGTTTATTATTATAGAATTATAAATTACAAAATAAATTATGAGTAAGAAAAATATAATTTAAATAATTTATTTTTAATAACAAAATTATAAACTTATAAAAAAGCAAAACATAAAAAAATTAATATTTAGTAATATATTTTACTTTGATTTGAAAAAATTTACATTTTGCAAATACTTTTTAAATAATATCTATATTATTAATAATAGTTTATTAATTTATTTTTTGATCATTATTATAATATCTAGCAATGTAATTATTTATATTGAATTTAAATGAATTATATTTATGAAGATTATTATAAATAAAGAGTATATTTACTTTTGAAAAAATTTAAAAATTATTATATTTTCAAATGATATAACCTTCAAAAATTAGAAAAAAATAAAAAAATAAATTTTATATTATATCATTGTTTAAATAAAACTTATAAACAATTAAATCCCTAAACGCTTAAATCTCTCAACTCCTTAACACAAAAGCCCCTAAATACTTAAACCTTTAAACTCGTAAACCTTAATTATAATTTAAATAATTTTCTAAAATCTTAATAACAAAATAAATTATGAGTGATACAAATTTAGTTTAAATAATTTATTTTTCATCAAAAAAAAATAAGTTTATATAAAGAAGCAAAAACTAAAAAAAAAATTATTATTTAGTAATAAATTTTACTTTGATTTTGTATAATTTTAGGTTTTTCAATTATATTTTAATTTATATCTATCATATTAATAATAGCATATTAATGTATTTTTTCATAATTGATTTAATATCTATCAATATAATTATTTATATTTTGTTTATATTATATATAATTATAATGATTTTTATTACAATATATTGTATTCACTTTTTTAAAAAATTTTAAAATTATTATATTTTCAAAGGTTATACCTTTGAAAATGTGAGAAAATATCAAAAATGATTTTTTTGTTATTTCATTATTTAAATAAATCCTTAAACCACTAAATTCCTAAATACTTAAATCAATAACTCCTAAATCGCTAAAACCCTAAAAAGATAATTCTTTTAAACTAGTATACCCTAAATAATAAATAATAAATCTCAATATTATTTTTTTCATTATAATTTAAAATATTCATTTTAATTATTTATTCGTTTATTTTCATATAAATATTAATTACAAAATAAATTATGAGTTAGACAAATATAATTTATATAAATTTTTTTTATCGAAAAATATTGATAAACTTATAAAAAGAATAAAAAATTTAAAATCTAAATTTATTATTAGTAATATATTTTGCTTTCCTGAATCATTTTAGATTTTGTAATTATATTTTAATTGATATCTATCTTATTAATAATTGTTTATTAATTTATTTTTTGATCATTATTAGAATATTTATCAATAAAATTGTTTATATTTAATTGATATGATATATAAATATAATGATTATTATAACTAAATAATGAATTCACTTTTGAATAAAATTTTAAAATTATCATATTTTCAAAGGTTATAACCTTTGGAAATATGAAAAAATAATAGAAATAAATTTTATGTTATTTTATTTTTAAAATAAAACCTATAAACCACTAAATGCTTACATAGTTATATCAGTAAACTCCTAAACCCCGTAATGTCAAAATACATAAACCATTAAACCGATATATACTACTTAATAATTAGTAAATTGAATTTTTATTTCAATTTATTATTATTTTAAATATTCATTTTAATTATTTATTAGTTTATTTCTAAGAAAATATTTATTACAAAATAAATTATGAGTGCGAGAAATATAATTTAAATAATTTATTTTTAATCAATAATAGTATTTATGCTTATAAAATAAGTAAAAATTTAAAATAAAAATTATTATTAAGTAATATATTGTTCTTTAATTTTGAATTAATTAGGGTTTGTAAATATTTTTAATTAATATATCTTATTAATAATAGTTTATTAATTTAATTTTTGATCATTATTATAATATCTAACAATAAAATTGTTTATATTGATTTTATATGATATAAAATTATTAAATTTATTATAAATAAATATTGTATTCACATTTCAAAAAATTTTAAATATTATTATAGTTTCAAAGGTTATAACCTATGAAAATGACAAAAAATTACAATTTTTTTTTGTTATTTTATTATTTAAATAAAACCGATAAATCACTAAATGCCTAAAAACATAAATCGCTAAACTCCTAAATGACAAAACCTCAAAATACTTAAACCATTAAAGTGGTATACATTAATAATAAATCATAAATCTCATTTTTATTTTTATTCAGTAAAATTTTAAATTTTTATTTTAATTATTTATCTGTTTATTTTTATAGAAATATTAATTACAAAATAAATTATTAGTGAGATAGATATAACGTAAATTAAACTAGTATACCCAAAATAATAAATAATAAATCTCATTTTTTTTCATTATAATTTTTAATATTCATTTTAATTATTCTTTTATTATTTTTATATAAATATTAATTAAAAAATAAATTATGAGTTAGACAAATATATTCAGGTAAATTATTTTTAATCAAAAAAATATAGATAAACTTTTTTAAATAAAAAAAAATTCAAAACAAAAAAGTATTATATAGTAATATAATTTGCTTTGCTTATGAATCATTTTATGTTTTGTAATTATATTTTAATTGATATATATCTTATTAATAATAGATTATTAATTTATTTTTTGATCATTATTATAATATTTATCACTAAAATTGTTTATGTTGAAATATGATATAAACATATATTGATTATTATAACTAAATATTCAATTCACTTTTGAAAAAAATTTAAAAATTATTATATTTTCAAAGGTTATAACCTTTGAAAATATTAAAAAATAATAAAAATAAATGTTTTGTTATTTTATTTTTTAAATAAAATTTATAAAACACTAAATTCTTACACAATTAAATCAGTAAACACACCCCGTAATACCTAAATACATAAACTATTAAACTACTATATAATACATAATAATTAAAAAATCTAATTTAATTTTTATTTATTATAGTTTATATATTCATTTTAATTATTTATTAGTTTATTTTTATCGAAATATTTATTATATAATAAAGTATGAGTGCGACAGATATAATTAAAATAATTTATTTTTAATCAAAAAAAATATATACGCTTATAAAAGAAGTAAAATTTAAAAATTAAAGATTATTATCCAGTAATATATTTTACTATAATTTTGAATCAATTTGGGTTTTGTAAATATCTTTTAATTAATATCTATCTTATTATTAATAGTTTATTAATTTAATTTTTAATCATTATTATAATATCTATCAATAAAATTGTTTATATTGAATTTATATCATATTTAATTATTAATATTATTATAACTAAATATTATATTCACATTTCAAAAAATTTTAAATATTATTATATTTTCAAATGTTATAACCTATGAAAATGAGAAAAAATTACAATTTTTTTTGTTATTTTATTGATTAAATAAAACCAATAAACCACTAAATGCATAAATACCTAAATCGCTAAACTCCTAAAAGACAAAACCTCTAAATACTTAAACTATTAAACTAGTATATATTAATAATAAATCATAAATATCATTTTAATTTTATTCAGTATAATTTTAAATTTTTTTTTAATTAATTTTCAGTTTATTTTTATAGAAATTTTAATTACAAAATAAATTATTAATATGACAGATCTAATTTAAATTAGACCGGAATACCCTAATAATAAATAATAAATCTCATCATTTTTAATTATAATTTTTAATATTCATTTTAATTATTTATTTGTTTACTTTTATATAAATATTAAATACAAAATAATTTATGTGTTACACAAATATAATTTATGTAAATTATTTTTCATCAAAAAATTATAGATAAACTTTTAAAAAGAAAAAAAAATTTCAAAATAAAAAATTATTATATAGTAATATATTTTGCTTTGCTACTGAATAATTTTAGGTTTTGTTATTATATTGTAATTGCTATCTATCTTATTAATAATAGATTATTAAGTTATTTTTTCATTATTATTATAATATTTATCAATAAAAATCTTTATATTGAATTTATATGATATAAATATAATGATTATTATAACTAAATATTGTATTCACTTTTGAAAAAAATTTTAAAATTATTATATTTTCAAAGGTTATAACCTTTGAAAATGTGAAAGAATAAAAAAAATATTTTTTCTTTATTATTCTATTGTATAAATAAAACCTATACACCACTAAATGCCTAAGCATTTAAATCACTAAACTACAAAAACCCGATACCTCTATATAGATAATCCTTTAAATCGGTATACACTAAATAATAATTAATAAATTTTATTTTTATTTATTTTCATTATAATTTAAAAGATTCATTTTGATTGTTTAGTTTTTTATTTTTATAAATGTATTAATTATAAAATAAATTATGTGATAAAAATATAATTTATAAAAATTATTTTTAATCAAAAAATTTATAAGCTTATAAAAAGAATAAAATTTAAAAACAAATAATTATTATTTAGTAATATATTTTGCTTTGATTTTGAATCATTTTAGGTTTTGATATTATATTTTAAGTAATATCAATCTTCTTCATTATAGAATTTTAATTTATTTTTGATAATTATTAGAATATCTATGAACAAAATTGTTTATATTGAATTTATATGATATATAATTATTATGATTATTATAAATAAATATTGTATTCAATTTTAAAAAAATTTAAAAAATATTATATTTTCAAAGGTGATAATCTTAAAAAATGAGAAAAAATAATAAAAATAAATTTAGTTATTTTATTTTTTAAATAAAACCTATAGACCATTAAATGCTTACTTACTTAAATTAGTGAGCTCATATACCCTAAACCCTAAATAGATAACCATTTTAACATCTATATACTACTTAATAAATAATAAATCTCATTTTTATTTCTATTTATTATAATTTTAAATATTCATTTTAATTATTTATAGTTTAATTATTTAAAAAAATAATTACAAAATAAATTTTGAGTAAGACAAATATTATTTAAATATTTTATTTTTAATCAAAAAAAATAACCTTATAAAAAGAAGGAAAATTTTAAAAATTAAATATTATTATTTAGTAATTAATTTTTATTTGATTTTGAATCATTTTGTGTTATGTAAATATATTTTAATATATATTTATATTATTAATAATAGAATAATAATTTAATTTTTGATCATTATTATAATATATATCATTAAATTTATTTATATTGAATTTATATGATATATAATTAGTAAGATTAATATAATTATACATTGTATTCACATTTCAAAATATTTTAAAAATTATTTTATTTTCAAAGATTATAACCTTTAAAAATTTGAAAAAAATAAAAAAATAATTTTAAATTTTTATTATATAAATAAAACCTCTAAACGACTAAATGTATATAAACATAAATTGCTAAACTCCTAAACAATATAACTCCTAAATAATCAAACCATTAAACAGGTATACCATATATAATAAATCATAAATCTCATTTTAATTTGTATTCATTATAATTTTACATATTCATTTTAATTATTTATTAGTTTATTTTTTATAGAAATATCAAACACAAAATAAATAATGAGTCAGAAAAATATAATTTTAATAATTTATTTTTAATCAAAAAAAAATAAGCTTATATAAAGAAGTAAAAATTTTAAAAAAATTATTATTAGTGATTTATTTTACTTTGATTTTGAATCATTATATATAGGTTTTGCAATTATATATTAATTGAGATAAATCTTATTAATAATAGTTTATTAATTTATTATTTGATCATTTTTATAATATCTAACAATAAAATTACTTATATTCAATAAAATGTTTATAATTATTAAGTTATTATAACTAAATATTATATTTACATTTGAAAAGAATTTAAAAATTATTATATTTTCAAAGGTTATAACCTTCAAAATTGATAAAAATCACAAAAATAATTTTTTATTATTTTATTATTTAAATAAAACTTATAAACCACTAAATGCCTAAACATTTAAATCTCTAGACTCCTATACCCCAAAACCCCCTAAAATCTTAAACCATTAAACCTGTATAACCTAAATAATAAATAATAAATCTCATTTTTATTTGCATTCATTATAATTTTAAATATTCATTTTAATTAATTTTTTGTTTATTTTTATAGAAATATTTATTACAAAATAAATAATGAGTGAGACAGATATAATTTAAATAAATTAATTTTTATTAAAAAAAAATAAGCTTATAAAAATAATCAAAATTTCAAAAATTTAAAATTTTATTTAGTAATATAATTTACTTTGATTTTGAATTATTTTGGGTTCTGCATATATATTTTAATTAATATCTACTTATTAATAATAGGTTATTAATTTAATTTTCGATCACTTTTATAATATATATTAATACATTTTTTATATTGAATCAACAACAAATATAATTATTAAGATTATTATAACTAAGTATTATATTGATTTTTTGAACTATTAAAAAATTATTATATTTTAAAAGATCATAACCTTTGAAAATCACGAAAATTCATAAAAATAATTTATTGTTATTTCATTGATGAAAAATAAATTCCTTAACCTATTTCATTAATAAAACCTATAAACACGAAAATGTGAAAACATATAAATCAATAAACTCCTTAACCCTAAAACCACAAAAATAAACAATTAAATAGTTATACCCCAAATAATAAATCATAAATCTCATTTTTATTAGTATTCATTATAATTTTAAATATACATTTTAATTATTTATTAGTTTAATTTTATAGAAATATATATTAAAAAATAAATTATTAGTGAGGAAAATATAATTTATTTTTCATCAAAATATATAGGCTTATAAATGGAAAAAAAAATTTAAAAATTTAAAATTAATATTTAGTAAATATTTCACTTTGATTTTGAGTCATTTTAGGTTTTGAAAATATATTTTAAACAATATTTATCTATTAATAATTGGTTATTACTTTTTTATGATCATTATTATAATGAATATCAATAAATAGTTTATATTGAATTTATATGATATATAATTATTATGATTATTATAAATTCATATTGTATTCACTTTTCAAAAAAATAAAATTATTATATTTTTAAAGGTTATAACCTTCAAAATGAGAAAAAATAACAAAAATGATTTTTTGTTATTTTATATTTTATATAAAACCTATAAACCACTAAAAGACTAAATACTAAAATGACTTAACTCCTAAACACCAAGCCCATAAATACTTAAAACATTAAATTAGTATAGTCTTAATAATAAATCATAAATCTCGTTTTATTAGTATTCATTATAATTTTAAATAGTCATTTTAATTATTTATCAGTCTATTTTTATAGAAATATTAATTACAAAATAAATTATTAGTGCGACAAATATAATTTAAATAATTTATTTTTCATCAAAAAAATGCTCATAAAAAGAGACAAAATTTTAAAAATAAAAAATTATTATTTAATATATATCTTAATTTGATTTTGAATCATTTTCGATTTTACAATTATATTTTAATTTATATCATTCTTATAAATACAAGTTTATTAATTTATTTATTGATCATTATTATAATATCTATCAATAAAATTATTTATATTAAGTTTATATTATATATAATTATTAAGATTATTATAACTAAATATTATATTCAAATTTTAAAAAAAATTAAATATTATTATATTTTCAAAGGTTACAACCTTCAAAAATTTTATAAAATCAAAAAATTAAATTTTTTCGTTTTTCATTCTTTAAAAAAAACTATAAATCACTAGAGGTCTAAACAATTAAATCACTAAACTCGTAAACCACAAAACACTTAAATACTTAAACTATTAAACCGATATATCCTGAATAATAAATAATAAATAATAAATCTCAATTTTATTTCTATTCAGTGTAATTTTAAATATTTATTTTAATTATTTAGTAGTTTATTATTATAGAATTATAAATTAAAAATAAATTATGAGTAAGAAAAATATAATTTAAATAATTTATTTCTAATAACAAATATAAAGTTATAAAAAAAAGCAAAACTAAAAAAATTATTATTTAGTAATATATTTTACTTTGATTTGAATAAATTTAGATTTTGCAAATAATTTTTGAATAATAACTATTTTATTAATAATAGTTTATTAATTTATTTTTTGATCATAATTATAATATCTATCAATATAATTATTTATATTGATTTAAATGCATTATAATTATGAAGATTATTATAAATAAATATTATATTTACAACAAATATAATTATATCTATCTTATTAATAATAGTTCATTAATTTATTTTTTGATCATTATAATAATATATATTATTAAATTTTTTGATATTGAATTTACAACAAATATAATTATTAAATTATTATAACCAATTATTGTATTCATATTTTAGAACTATTAAAAAATTATTATATTTTTAAAGGTCTTAACCTTTGAAAATCACGAAAATTCATAAAAATAATTTTTTGTTATTTCATTGATTTTATAAAACCTAAACACGAAAATGTGTAAACAATAAATCAATAAACTCATTAACCTCAAAACCACAAAAAACTTAAACAATTAAATAGTTATACCC
>JAREIK010013116.1:0-55520 GCA_029783825.1 Sapria himalayana
TTAATGATATCTATTATTTTAACTATAAAGCTACATCTTAATGATTTCATATAATTGACTTTGAAAGACAAAAAGATCGGTATGAAAAGTCATGACATGTGAACAAAAATATTTGTATATATTGATAGAAAAGAAATTGAAATTTTCATCTTTGTTTAGAGATGGAATGTTGCACTTTGATTAGAGAAAGAATTTTAGACCAAAATTTCCATATCTGATCTGAGAAGAAATCATTCTGTCTTTGAAGAGAGAAGAAATTTAAGATCTAAATTCAGTCTAATTAGAGACAGAATGAAATCTATCTCTGATCAAAGATAGAATCAAATCCGTCTATAACAGAAATAGAATTTAAGACCAAAAATTCTATCTCTAATCTGAGACGAAATTAGCTTTGGGAATAATTAATTTAGAGATGGTAAAATCCATCACTAATCCATCTCTGATTAAAGACTAAAAGATCCATCATTAATTAGAGATGTATTAGAGATGGTCAAAATCACATACCAGCATTTTTAAGACTGAAACTTTCATTTCTAACTCATTTGGAGACCAAATGTTTGTCTCTAAATGATGTTTTTTTTGTAATATAAATCGATAGACAGACAAACAGACAGACAAACAGATAGATAGATAGATTGATTGATTGATCGATAGAGATACAGATATATAGATAGATAGATAGACAAAAATATAGGCAGATAGATAGACAGAAGGATAGATAGATAGATATAAAAATAGATAGACTGATAGATGCATAGATAGATTAATAGATAGAAAGAGAGACAAATCGATAGAAAGATAGATAGACATAGATACAAAGAAAGAAAGACACATAGATTGATAGTTACATAGATAGATAGATAGACAGGTAGACTGACAGATAAATAGATAGACAAACAGTTAGACAGACAGATAGATAGATAGATAGATAGATAAATAAATAGATATATAGACAAACAGATTGATTGATTGATTATCAGATTTATTAACATATTGATAGAGAGATAGATAAATATATATATATTGATTGATAGATAGAAAGATAGTTAGAAAGATAGATAGTTAGATTGAGATAGATAGATAGATAGATAGATATACAAATAGATAAATAGATAGATAAACAAATAGATAGATAAACTAAAAGATGGATAGATAGATAGAAGATAGACAAATAGATAGAGAGTTAGATAGATAGATATATAGATAGATAGAAAAACATATAGCTAAATAGATAGACACAATGATAGATTGATAGATTGATAGATAGATGAATAGATAGATAGATTGATAGATAGATCAGATAGATAGACATAAAGATAGATAAGAAGATAAATAGATAGATAGTCAGACAGATAGATAGATAGTTAGATAGATAGATAGACAAATAGATAGAGTGATAGATAGATAGATATACAAATAGATAGATAGATAGATAGACAAATAGATAGGTAGATAGATAGATAAATAGATAGATTGATAGAGAGAAAGATAGATATATAGATAGATAGACAGATAGATAGAAAAATAAAGAGATAGTTAGATTGACTGATAGATAGATAGAAAATCTAATAGATTGATAGCTAGAAAGATAGATAGATTGATAGATAGAAAGATATATATATATTGAAAAATTGATAGATAGATTGATTGATAGACAGATAGATACACATATTGATAGACAAATAGGTATACAGATAGACAGATAGATAGACAAATAGATAGATAGATCAGATATATAAATATTTAGATATACAAATTCATAGATAGATTGATAGACAAGTTGATAGATAGAGTAATAGTTAGATTTATAGATAGATTTATAGACAGATAGATTGACAGATAGATAGACAAATTGATAGACAATTAGATAGATAGATATATAAAAAGATAGAATGACATATTGATAGACATATTGATAGATAGATAGACAAACAAGATTGATTAATAGACATATAGACAAAGAGATAGATATATAGATAAATAGATAGATAGTTTGATAGACAGATAAATATATAGATAGGCAAACTGATAGATAGACAAATAGACATACAAATATAAAGATATATAGACATAATAGCTAGGTAAATTTCCTTAGCTATTATAAGAAATTTTTTCAGTAAAATAGAATAGCTATGGATTTACGACGAAATTTATCCCAAGCTAAATTACTTGTCTCAAAATATTAACGAAAAAAAAATTTCCCTAACAAATTTTGAATGACAAAAATTTTCTTGCTAATTCTATTTTTCCCTTGCTAATTTTGATCATAATTAAGAGTAGTAAATAATATCTTTCATCTGGATATAGATAGAAAATTACTTAGCTAAATTAGCGATGGAATAATCCCTAGCTATAGAGGTGTCAAATATGGCAGGGCGGGCTGGCTCGGCCCAATTTTAGGCTGCCCTACAAGGCTACCATGAATGGTTAAGTGGTTGAGTGGAGGTGTCAAATATGTCAAGCCATAGCACAATACAGTAACCGTGTCGTGCCTGGCCCGGAATGGTTGAGTGGAGGCAGGCTCGACATGGTCCAACGGCCTGAAATCCTCTGGGTTCACCTTTGTTCGACCTGATTATGGATGGGTGGTAACCCTAATTTTTTAAAAAAATTAGGGTTTCCACGGCGTGCCACCACACCCCCTCTCTCCCATCACCTTTCACGGCACATCAAGCATCACCTATCGACGTAGGGTCATCGTTACCATGCTCAGTGCGTGGTCACGCATGCCGTGCCCATGTGCTAGGCATTCTTGTCGTGCCCATGTGCCAGGCATTCTTGCCGTGCCTGGCAAGGAATGCGGGTCAAAATCTCTCGGCCTGGCATGGCACGACATGTGTTGAGGGCAAGTCCTACATTAGCATGGGCATGGGTCATTCTCATGTCGTTCCAAGCCAAGCACAGCCAAACAATGCCGTACTTCATGCCGGGTCTGGCCAGCCCAGCCCATTTGACAATTATACCTAGCTATTTTCATTCCAAAACTAATTTCACAATTTTTATTTTTTTACAAACAATTTTAAGTACTTTTATTAAAATTTTTATATTAAAATTGAATAAAAAATATACTATAAACCATTTTTTATCATTAAAAAAAAGTAAAAGAAGTTCAAAAATTATTCTAATACAATAGTTACATAATTAAAACAAAGATATATCATAGGTATATAATCATTTAAAACTAAATTATAATCCTCATCATTAGCTAGTGCATTTGTGTTATCCTCTCCTATGTGGTTTCTCTACTAGAACTCGGTATTCTATCTCTCGCGTCATGCCCGCTAATTGTGTCTCCATATAGGACATCTACTATTGCATTACATTCTTTATTTATTTCATCTCATCATTCACTTCATTCATTTCATGGATTTCTTCCTTCAAAAGAATAATTTGCTAATCGTTTTCTTTCATTTCTCTCTATATAAATACAAAACATTCATTTGTTTCAATTACTTGCTTTATGACCACCTCATCCACCACTGTTGAGTTACAGGAAATAGAAGCATGACTGCTAGAAAAAAAAGCCGCATCCTTCGAGCTGATGTCATACACTTGATGCTTCTTTTAACATTATATGGTCTCCAAATTGATACGATCATAGTCGATTGGTTGAATATCCATTAAATTCTCAACTAGCTGAGAATCAACTATCAAACCTTCCTCCACAAAGTCTTATGATAAAATAGAATAAAATATTGTGCTAGATATAAATAAAATAAATCGAATATTTTTTAGTCCACACAACATTCAATATTTACTGTAGTATTTTAAAATTTTATTAATATAATAGATTCTTATAGCAATCATCTTAGATTTGTTGTCAATAAACTACCAATCCGTTTTCTTCACATACATCTTTCTAAAAATCTCATAAAAATTTGGATTTTGACCCAGTTCTCAAGCCTAAAGTATGTATTTATTAAGTCAAAAAATAATATATGTTAAAAAACATGCAAATATTTGAACTATTTGGACTATTAGGCCAACTGTTAAATATACAAATGTTTTAAAGTTATAAAGTTATAAATTGCTACGTTCAGTTTTTGCTGGATATCTCTAATTTTTTCTTTACTTCTGGCTGCTTCCAATACTTAAGCCACTTGGGTCACTCATCCTAAGGTATAAAATCAGGCCTATCTTTTAGAATCTTCAATTTATGGACAAAAGGCGAGTATCGTTTGGTAGCTTTTCTCTCCCACAATGACTTTATCCACCCATCAAATTTGGCTCCCCATGTACACTGATTCTATATATAAAAAATTCACAAAAAAACTATTTTAATAACAAGAACATAATTTTTTTTACTTGAATTATAACTAACAAAATAGTTAACTAATTAGATACTTAATTTTCAATGCTTTTGTAATCTTTGTTTTTAACTAAAAGTCATAATAGTTCGTCTCTTTTGTTGATTCAGAAACTTTCTTCCATGAGAATGCTTTGGAATCAACTATTTTTTTGAATGACTTTGTAATTATAGCCGAACACTTGTAAATGGAATTAAACCGTAAAAATAAACAATTAACATTGAAAACAAGCATTTCATAACTATATATAAAAACAAAACCACTAACAATGACATCATAATTTTTTATTAAAGTAATATTTACATATTTCTATTGCCTCTCACCCAAATTCTTAATTACTAACCTAGCACTGCCTTTAGAGAAGGTCACAACATTTGATGATGTCGATGGTGTGTAAATGATGGTGTAAAATGTGTGTAGATAATGGTGATGGATCAAAAGTGTGTGTAGGAGGACAATGGATGGTAGCCTTATATCTGATAAAGGTGATAATAAAGGTGTCAATGATGGTGATGGTGATGGTGATGATGATGTTGAAGTCTAGATAGGGTGCGTATGAGATGGTACTGACTGCACAATAGGACATAAAATACTAGATGAATCTTGTCCATGTCTGTGTCCACATACACCTGACCACGCCCATGTCCGTTATGCACCATCTACTGTACAAAAGTAAAAACAAAGTACAAATAATAGAGATATAATGAAAACACAAATTGATATTGTATGATGAATAACTATGCATTTTAGAGTAACACACACCAATGAATTACAACAAAATATAGAAACTCTTTGAAACTATAATATTCTAACAGTTTAATTATTGGTATCACTATCATCCTTTAATGGATCTTCTGACATTTTATGTGATTCTTATGTAAGTTCCAACTCATCTTCAGATAGAAAATGATCATCTTCAATTTTTATTAGGCCACCATTTGAGTCACATAAGTTTTCTGGATCTTTATCTACTTGCACATGCTCAATATTATATATGCTGGTACAATAGCTATGTTTGCACTTCATTTTTAAGATGTTGGTTCTTTAAAATTTGATTGAGTTTTGATTTTGCAAATGGTCCACCAGTCACTCTTATCACGAGATAAACTTAGATATGTACAATAATATACTTGAGCGGCTTGAACAACCATAATAAATGGCTTATATCGATTAAATCTACGTTTATGATTAACATCCACTTGATTATATTCTGAATGAATCTTTGTACCCACATTTCGTGTAGGATCAAACCACTCATATTTAATAATACAATCTTATTATTTTCGTGTCCAAGATACTCCAACTCAATAACTTCAGCTATTTGACTATAATAATCAATCTCATCTACAATATTACTTGAGCCTTTAATGTATAAACCACTATTTATAGTTGCTTTAGAAGAATCATGCTCTTTTGTCTGAAATTTATAGTCATTGACAAAATACCTAGGATAGGTTGTCACATATCTAAATGTGCATTTACTTAGATTCTATATGAATATGTTGGTATCTCCATTTGAAAGATCATTTGTAAGTTGCATTAAATCAACAAATGATGTTAAAAAAATATAATATACTAATAAATCAAAATATTCAAAAAATTAAGGCTTAATAATTCTCACATAGTTCTTGAACCAATTTGCAAATTCTATTTCTAGCATAGAATCAACCTCATGTCTCGGAATGGCTGGTTGTCTCTGTTTTAACTGCTTAAGATAAACACTGCACAAATACTAATAGAGAGAAAATAATGGATATCAATTTTAAATTATTTATATTCAGGACAAAATTATCCTATGATTAAACCTGCAACCATTTTAGGTATACATACTCAATGTATGGTGCTACTTTCTCACAATTAAGTAAAATGTAGATTTGGGTTGCTTTGTACTCTTCATCGGTCATATAGCTTTTCTTTACACTTACAATTGCTCTTTCAAGGTGCTTGAAGATAGATAGTTTGTCCTTAGATTTATCTTCCACCAGCACATGACCTTCATCATCCCAAGGGATATTTATATTCTTTGTATTAACATGGTCCTCAAAATAATAAGAACAAAATGATGATGCTTCTTCTACTACATATGTATTGCAAATTGAACCTTCAACATTTGCCTTGTTTCTAATATTCAATTTCAACTTACGAAGATACCTACAACCATTATGTTAGGTTTCATTTAAATCAAATTACAATATTAATTTATGTTTAAAATAATAAAACATAGCTACTTAAATTTATTTACCTTTCAAAAGGATATATCAACCTGTATTGCACTGGCTTGGTTATCCTTGCTTCATAAGCCAAATGGACCGGAAAATGCTCTATTGAGTGAAATAAACATGGTAGGAATATCCATTCAAGCTTACAAAGAATGAGAGGTATGTCATTCTCAAGTCTCAACATGTCATCTATTTTGGTTGTGGGTGTGATTAGTTATTTGAAGAATAAATTAAGTTTTGTAAGAACCTTCCAAAGACTTAAAGAAAGTATTTCACGGAAAGAAATTGGTATTAATCTCTGCATAAATACATGATAGTCATGACTTTTTATTCCAAATAACTTAGGCTTCTTCATATATACACATCTGTCAAATTTTGACACTTACCCATATGAAAATTTCAAATTTTTAACCTATTCACACTAAGACTATCTTGGTTTTTTATCAAGTGTGTAACAAGCTTTAGGGTATTTTTCGGTAGCCACATACTATTTCAATTCAAGACGCCAATATTAATCATTCAACTCTTATCTTAATTTTAAAGTGTCTTTTTTTCGTCTACATTCAGGAAAATGTTGAAAATATTGTCAAACATATTTTTTTTTCAATATTCATTACGTCCAAGTTAAGACAAATTAAATTGGACCTCCAATAGGGCAAGTCCCAAAAAATACTACTTTTTCTCCAGCCAAATATTTTTCATATTGGTCCATTAGTTCTAGTAGCATCCATATCAGTTACCTTCTTCAGACCCAAACTCTATATCTCTATCAAGATATCATCTCTTTAATGTACGGCAGGTAGAATTATTATCACTATTTTATTTTTTTGAAATGAAGTTCTATTTCTATGGAATGGATGATTTGTAGGTAGAAACTTATGATGGTTATCAAACCATGATTGTTTACCACTGAATTTAAGAATAAAAGCATCATACTTGTCCATGCAAAATGGGCATGCTAACCATCCTACTGTACTCCAACCAGACAATATTGAATATGCAGTAAAATCACTTACCATCCACATCGCCCGCATAATGAAATTTTGCTTCTTTGAGATGTCATATGTATTTATGCCAACATCTCATAAATGATTCAACTCTACTTTAAGAGGCTCTGAGAAAACATCCAACATGTGTTTTAGATTTTTTGGCCATGTAACCAATATTGACAGAAACATATATTACTCCTTCATACACAACCATGGAGGCAAATTGTAAGGTGTCACTATCACTGGCCATTTAGGATACTATTATCCAAATTGGCCAAATGGCTAAAAACCATCAGTGTAGAAACACAATCTCACATCTCAACTTTCAGTAGTAAAAATCTTGATGTATATGATTAAAATACTTCCAAGCAAGTGAATCTAATGGATGATGCATCACCCCTTTTTCAACCTCATGCTTAGGATGCCACCTAATATCATGTGCTATAACATTTGATGCTTATTGTTGCTGTAATCGAGGAATTAAAGAGCGGTAATAAATTTTCTTTATTGCAACTTTCATCTTCTGTCGCATTTCTGCAACACGAGGTGCCTTCTGATACTGAGGATGATCACAAAGCATATAGCTAATTAAATCATTATCACCACCCCAACCTAAGGACACACCATCTTATGAACTAAAGAACTGCATAAAAAATAGCAGTGCAAAAGAGATTTATCCTAATATTTGAGTAATTCACTTAAGGATTATTTACATGCACATCAATTCAAACTTAAACGATACGAAGGATGACAACTTATAAATTTAGCAAAAATTATAGATATGACCATCACTTATATACTTTTATCGATTAGATATTTAATTGAGAAATTAATTTTTGTTTGGAAAAGCCTATTTTCATTTTCTATGATGGTTGTTAGCTCAGATGATATGTTATTTTCAATATAATCTTTTATGAGCATACTAAACACATAAGAGTATTATTTCATCAAACAAAAGATTAAAAAAAGCTATATTTTGGCAATAGCTGTCCGAGAAGGCTATTTTTCACAACACCCAAATAATCAAAGAGCAAATCAACCAAATGGCCACATCACTTTTTTTAAAAGATTCTAAAATGGGTTAATTAATTTCATCAACCAATAACATGGCTATAATTGCAAAAAAATTATAAACTTATTTAATATACTCATATTATGATGTTACAACAAAACAAAACATTGAAAATATATAAATAACAAAAAATATAATGATACAAGTAATTACAAACAAAAAATTATACATACATATGTGTGTATGTGTGTGTGTGTGTGTGTATCATATATCAAGAGTATCATAAACTGCACTAAGGGGTTTATTAACATATGCTAAATCTAAAATAGCTGAAAAGAAAAAAAATAAAAGGAAAATATATGCTATATCAAGAGTATCATATATCAAGAATATCATATTATGCATTAATGATAATTTTTGATTTTTGTTTATCATTAATTTTTTATTGCTAAATATTGAATTTAACAAAAAATATACTATTATAATAACATTAAATCTAAAATATCACACCAATATTAAAGATATTTCTTCATATGGAGATTTAGATCCAATAAAAAATTTTAATCAAAAAACATTATTTTGATATTTTGATTCTCAATAATAATCTTAGAATAAACATTAGATCATAGTCAAAATTTTGAAAGTCTACTAAATGACGTGTTTCATCTTGTTTGATTTTTTTTTTCATTTAGTTGAATAATATTATTTTTGATAATTTCTAATTTTTTATGTGTCACAAATAAATTTGCCAGTTTTCAGTGTTCAAAAATATATTAGTACACATGTTTCATTGTAAATAATAAATAATGTGCATGTAAAGAAAACATAGGCTGCACTAAATAAGCAACTTCACATGCACCACACATCTACACTACTTTGGATAAAATACTATATGCGCATTTTTTTTTTAAAAAGAAGGGTATACTTATTACTAATCAAATTATCTATCATATTACTCATGTGAACACTGTATAATGATGAAAATTCTGCACAATGTTTGTTCTCATGCTTATAATAATATATAGTCTGACTTGGGTTCTTAGTCTTCTACACCTTCCATTTCTCAATCAAGTGTGCTTTGATTCTACATTCCAATATTAGATAGATATAATAAAGTTTAGTGTAGTGAATTTTTTCAATAGTACTATTAAACAATAATTAATATCAGGACAATTAAATTAGTTAAAGCATCTACGATCTTAACAAAGAATAATTACTATGGAATATATTGGGTACCTAATTAAAGACCACAAAAATATGAATTATTAAGAAAAAAAAAACTAAACAGAAATCATCATCATCCACCAACACAAATTACAGCCTCAACAAACTATCAACATGAGTAATGATACCAAAATTAAAGGTTATGGGTAAGCTGTAACTTTTTCATTGAGAAATATATAAGAGTTTCACACTATAATCCCAAAAGCTTGATTAGTAGATAAATTTTCATAGGTTCTTTATATACACCTTCTTTATAGGACAAAAATTCTAAAATATAAAAACCATAAATTAAAATATAAGATATAACTTGAATTTAAAAAATTACAGTACCTTGCTATCCTCCTCCTCTTGTTATTTTCTTCGTCCTCTTTTACTATTCTTCTTCGAATTTCAGATCTAGCACACTTTCTATTTATTTGAAATCCATTAAACCTTTTAAAAAATAATCATTAAAATAAAAAAATTCACACTACTGATTTATCATTGACACAGAAGAAATCAATAAAAAAGTACCATTTAGCTCACTGCTGATTTTAAATTTGCAAAACTCATTACTAATTTCTCATTAAATTATAATGAAAATAAACAAAAAAAATAGGTAGAGAGAGAGAGAGATAGATAGATAGATACATATATTTTATTTGTTTAATAAGAATCTACGAAATGATGCTTTGACGAAGGTGTGTTCTGAGAGACAAATGTTTTTTAGAAGTGAACTGACCTAATTATGTAGAGACGGCTAGACGAGTGAGTGACGGGTCAAAGAAAGAAAATATTAGAAAACAAAATTATTTTATATTTAACCATTAATTATATTATTTAATAATTAAATAAATTTATGGTTAATAGTTTATGAGATTCTTATGGTTATTTTTTATAATATTATTTATAAATTAATCAAATAAATTTTAGAAATAAAAAAATTAATTTTATGTTTATAACAATGGAGAAAATAAATAATATTACTATTAAACATGAAAACTAGTAATTGGCAATAAAATTTTAATATTATTTCATTTATTAAAAATATATATTATTTCATATAACCATTGATATATTGTATAGATGTATAACCATACAAAATTTATAACATCTCAATTAAATAAAAAATAAATAACCAAGTAAATAATGAATATGTAACATATCAATAATATTCAAACACCTAATAAAATATCTGACCATACAATAAAAATATATAATCTTAACATTATCCAAAAAATAAAATTAAAAATTAATTACTTACAAATATAACTTACAAAAATAAGACTACAAATAAATCTAAAAATAAAAAAAAAGACAAAAGCAACAAATTTCAACTTGTATATTAATATAACAAATGATTTTAGATAATTTTTAGTAGTTATATCAATATTTTTAAAAAAATAAAAAAATATTAAGCAAATAATTATTTTCTATACTAAGATTGTTAACTTTTAAGTTTATAATCATACATCTAAGTAAAAAGATGAGTTACAAAAACTATAATAAATAACACATAAGAAGTATCAACAACAATTTAAAAAAAAAGATTTGTTTACTTCTTTAAAGTAATCATCACGATAGAAGAGCTCTATGAAGACTCCCAAATGACAATGATAATTGACTTGTCTCTCTAAATACCCAATACTACTCTCGTCCTCATTCATAGATAAAACTACTAATATCCCTCTATAATATATCATTTCTTCATATGATATATATATTATAGAGATAATCTCTTGTGTATGCATACAAGCATCATATTGCACATCACTATTCTCTTAGTTGCACATTTATATTAAAGTTTAAACTTTTAAATATAATGGCATAAGATTATATAAATGTACAAGTGTTTAGATATAATGTTGTATTAAAATATTTTTATAAATATTACACACACACACACACACACACACACATATATATATATATGAAAAACTTTTATAAATATTATATTGTATAAATATTAAAATTATATAAACATTATAAATATTATATTTTAATATAAAAATTTATATATTATATAAATTTTTATAAATATGTATAAACATTTTATATTTAGATAAATGCTATATAAACAATTATATAAATGGATAGAGTTTTGTAAATGTTGTATAGATATTTATAAACATTTATACATATGTATAAACATGTATATATAACATTATATGTTTATATAAACATATCAATATTTATATATAATGTTATACGTTTATATATATTATATATTAGACTATAAACATTTATATATAATATCATATGATTATAAAAATGTATAAATGTTTATATATAATTTTGTGTTTATAATATTTATATAAATATTATATTGCTTCAAATCAGCATAATATTTTCCAAAACAGTATACCTCTCTTGCTATAGTGTTTTTGAAAATAGATTTTTTGTTTTTATTTTTTTATTTTTTTATTTTTTTATTTTTTTATTTTTTTATTTTTTTATTTTTTTTCAAATCAATAAATATACAGGAGCAATAAAAATATTTTTTGAGTTTACCAAAAAGTAGAAATCTTTTATTTTGATGTATTTTTTAATATGAATATTTACTTATTTAGGTACTTTTTAAAAAATTATTATTCTAATGCACCAATACATAATTTTTTTCTAGGTCTAATAACACCTAACAACAATAAAAAAATATTTTCAAACAATATTAAATTAGCAAATAAAAAAAGAATTTACTAATTAGCATCACCATGATTAGCTCATATTTTATATTTAATTGAGGATGGTTTCTTCTTTTTAATGAAAAAAATTAATTTTTTCTTTAATTTTATCAAAATTATGGAGGTTGTGAAAAAAAAACATGAACAATTTTAAATTTAATGAATTTGATGTTATCAAGATTACACAATATCAACAATTCAAGTAGTTCAACCTGAGTAGGTATTCACTTGCAAACTAAGCAACGAAGATCTAGGTTCAGTATTTTCAGCCTTCTAAATCAATATGAGCAACCAAACTCTTTGAGATATTAGTTTTGCCAAACTTAATTTCTAATTAAACTAATAAATATTTTGGCTTTACCCAACATATCATCTCTAACACAAGCACAATAAAGAGTCAAAACTTCCTTCACTTGTAAACTTTATTGAATCATACACCAGAAAATATATGATTTGCATTTAATTAAATTATTCATGAATAAATAAAACACATTGTGTTAAACAATAATTTAAACAATAAGATTTAAAAGAATACTGACATTTCATCATATGCATTATTTGTGATCAGCTAGCATTCATAAAAATTTTATATAATCTTAATATCAATTTTTTCTCAAGTAAGATTAGTATTTATATTGTAGTATGCCAACTTCAATGGAATTTGAGTTTACCATTAAATTGTTTTTCATGGTTTACAGAGTTGTAAATAAAGGTTCACCAACCTATTTTCAATTTTTAAATATCTATAACCTAATTTATGCATAATTTATTTAAAATATTTACATTCAAACATGTTGTAAAACTCTCAATGCTTGTATCATTTACCATGGAAAAATAAGCTACTACTACCACCCCAGCACCAACACCATTAACTTATTATATTACTAATGTAATATCATCAAATCAAACTTCAGTTAAAATGAAAGGCAGACAAAAAGTAGACAATCAATTAAACCTTGGTCAAAAGAAAAGTTGCCCATGAAGCAAATGCAAAAAATATTAGGTGTAGTGAATAGACTAATAGTTTTGAAGGATATAGGAAAATTGAACAAATTCAGTATCCTAGAATAATAAGTAATCAACATGTAATTATAATATAAGAAGAATAAAATTAACAAAAGATATTCTGGAGAGTCTCATAGCATATATCAGATTGATATACATTAAAAAAATTGTTGAGTAGTAGATTCCAAGGACTCACACTTCCATTTTTTTCTGGCTGTTAAGTAAATCCTAGGTAGATAGTTCCTCCTATAACCCGCCTAAGTGGATACCTAATTTTAATAAATGATAAGAATAATATTTTTCAAAAAAATCTAT
Organism: Sapria himalayana; assembly: GCA_029783825.1. Taxonomy (NCBI): domain Eukaryota; kingdom Viridiplantae; phylum Streptophyta; class Magnoliopsida; order Malpighiales; family Rafflesiaceae; genus Sapria; species Sapria himalayana. The sequence goes on from JAREIK010013116.1 coordinate 13,732, forward strand.
GGAAAAAAAATTATCTTGTTCGACATTGATTTAAATTACCAATTTGATCATCATACCAATTCCAAGATCATATTTTTCATTCTTCGTCAAAAACTGAAAACATGATCAAATAACGCAACAAATGAAAACACAAAATTAGGTCTTCAAATTGAAAGAACACTGATTAGGTTATGTATCATGATAATTTATGTTTAAGAAAATATAGAAAAAAGACTAATTGAAAAGTCATAAACACCAATCAGAATTAGAATGATTAAGCATAACACACTGCCAACAATCTTCCGTAAGCAGTTTGCCTCCTTGATGCTATTTTGCTCAGCCACCGATTAGGTTATTGTTCATGTTTAACATATTTTAATTTTAAAATATTAATATTTATTTATTTATTTATTATTTTAAGATTACATATTTTATATTAAATTTAATATTATTTTTTATTTTCTTTTTTATTTAATATAATAATTTACTCAATGCTTTAATTGTTATAAATTTTAGTAGAAACAAAAATAAAGTTTGAATTAAAATCAACTTATGGTCAGTTTGGTAGTGATTTTCAAAAGTGTTAATAGGTCTTACAATAAATTTAAGTGTGTATAAGAGAAAAAAATATCATTAGTAATATTAACAAAATCTTTTATTAAACCCTAAAAAAATACCTAAAGTATTATTTTAATAAGTACTTGGAGATATTTTTTTATAACTCGTCAATAATTTTTGGATGTATTTAAAACATCAATATATTTATCCTTAAATATCAATTTATTTTATCTTAAATTTAATAAAAAATATGATTTTATTTATAATTCAAATATTTCAAATCATTTAGTAATATTTTTTAAAAAAAAATTCTATAGTCGTTAAATTTTTTTTAAGTTTTATTAATATAAATATTTGCTTATTTATTTGTTTATTCAGATTTTTTATGAATATTTTTTTTATTATCAAACAAATAATGATTTTATGTTTTTATTAATACAACTATTTATGCATGTTGATATATTATTACAAATATTTTAAAAAATGTTTATAATTATAAAATTAATTATTTAATGTATTTATTAATACAAATATTTAAATATCATTATTAATTAATTCAAATAATATTTTGTATATTTTTTAAAAATTTTATAATCAAAAAAAGAGTTATTTTTGTACTTATTAATATAAATTTTTATTCGTATTTATATATTTTTGAAATTATTTATTTATAACATGTTATTTTTATAATTATATGAGGAGAAGACATCTTTCAAGGATCCTCATCCATAGACCATGACAAACCTTTAATATATAAAATTATATCAAATATTAAAACAAATAATATATAAAACAAAAAAAAATAATTCACAATAAATTAATGACGAAAATAAACTCAAGCTATGTTAGGGAAATTCACTAGATAAATGTATATATTTTGTGAAAATTATAATTTAAGAATCAATCACTTGCTATTAATATTTAATTGTAAAAATATTTTTCTATATAATGATTTATTGAGAGAATTTTTCTTGAGCTAATTAGCTAGGGAAAATCCATCTCTAAAGTCATTGATAAATTTGTTGCCCATGTTAGTGCTAAAATCTATGATAATATTAGCTAGAGATATTTTTCAATCAAAAATTTCTCTCTAATCCATCACACATCCATCACAAATTTGTCATTGAATATAAAATCAAATATCTCTTGCAGTTCCCTAGTTAATCCCTCGTAAATTAGCTAGGGATTATTTCCCTAGCCAAATTTCTATATCTATATAAATAATTTCTTATAGTGTAGACAGACAGATTGATTTGAAAGATAGATATATAGAGAAATAAATAAATAAATAAATAAATATATATATATATATATACACACACACACACACACACAAATAGATAGACATATAGATAGATAGACAAATAGATACACTTATAAATAGACAAATAGACAGATAGATAGAAAAATAGATAGAAAGATGGAAAAAACATATAGATATATAGAGAGAAAGATAGACAAATAGATAGATAGATAGATAGAAAAATATATAGATAGACAGACAGACGACAGATAGATAGATAGATAGATAGTCATATAGATAGAAAGATAGAAAAATAGATTGACAGATAGATAGATAGGCAAATAGACATGCAAAATTATAGATAGATATATAGACAAATAGATAGACATATAGATACAAAGATAGATAGATAGATAGATAGATCAATAGATAGATAGATAGACAGACAGACAGATAGATAAATAGATAGATAGACAGATAGATACACTACGAAAAAAATCCCAAATAGCTAGGGAAAATTCCAGAGCTAAATATGTTATTTTCATCGCTAAAGTGAATATAACGATAGATTAATGATGGATTAATGAGGAAACATTTCCCAAGGTAAAGTGATTGTTACAAAAATTAATAAGGAAATATATTTTCTAGCAAAATTAGCGAGGAAATATTACCTAGCAAAACTAGAGAGGGAAAAATCCCTAGCTATATTAGCGAGAGAAAATTCCCTAGCTATATTAGCGAGGGAAAATTCCTAGCTATTTTCTTTCTAAAATTATTTTAACATTTTTAATTATTTACATAAAATTTAAATACATATTTTTAAATTTTTATATTAAATTTTAAAAAAACATACTATATAAATAATTATTTATAATTAACAAAAAATAAAATTAGTTAATAAAATATTCTGATACAATATGTTACATAGTTAACACAGAAACATAACAAAACTTGATTACATATGATTTTTCATCAATGTATCTAATGACATTGCACAAAGTATAATCTGTCTGTGAAATTGATGTTGCTTTCTCTTCCTCAGCTCCTCAAAATTTGTATACTACTCTAGTACTCGAGCATGTCCTTCCATGGCCATATGTAATGCAGTTCCAGTCTACATTTTCTCTCATCCTCCAAATCCTTCCTTGTATCTGCCAATGCCCTTTTTGTATCTAGCTGCTCTTCCAACAGCATTTTTTTAACCTTACGATCAGTTGCAAGTATGTATACATGTGCATGTATGTATGTGCCCGTGTGTGTGTAAACACAAACACATGTAATTTCATGCAGCTACACATACCATCAAAGACAACATAAGGAAATAATCTAGGGCTTAAAAAACACATATATAGGTCTCTCAGGCATGGTCAGCATCTTCTAGTTCTTTGTCCTCTGGTACTCAACGCAGATAGATAACATTGTTATACATGCACTTTGAGCATAACATATTAAATTTACAAACCAATAAAGAACACAACACAATGTTGCTGATAAACATAAAGACTAGCACATACAATACCAACTACCATTGGCTAAAAATTTCACACAAAGAGATACTCATGAGCTTATTTTTAAATTACCCAATCAAGATTTCTCCAAGATTTCTAGTGAACTATCGATCAACATATCCTTTTCGGTTTCCCATCTTCACCCATTAGTCCATGGTTAATTATCAGAAAATTAGAAAGGAGTTTTTTACAGAAATAATATGTTTTAAATAAAAAATCCAAAATATGATGCTTGTTAAAAAATATTACCAAACTAGTGCATCTGGAAACAGATTGGCAATGGTCATCATTGTGAATGGCGGTCATTGCCACATGATTGAATTTTAAAAATCAAGACCTTCATCAATGTCTGCCTTGCTTGATGATGCCAAATTTGGGCTTGAATTTGGGTTTGACATGAGATAAAGTTTGGATTCATTTTTGCTTTAAATATTGCATCTTGGCCATACAGATTCCCAAGTGAGCGGCCAAGTTAAGTTGGTGGTTTGATCAAGAGATGATGCAGAAATGGAAGATGAACAAGATGAATTTAACTTGATGGTTTTCTCTAGATTGAAATGGAGAAGCCACTTGTGGCAAGCATCCCTTGATTTGTTGAAGTTGACAGGATCACTCAAAATCATGATTATAGAAAAAAAACAAATCATTGAATAGGAAGAAGAGGATATAGATATATTTGAGTAGACAAGATGTTATTTTATATTTAATAAAAATAAAAGGCACCTTATCATCACCCCTCTTTTCTTCTTTATACCACTAGAGCCATGACACTAAACTCGAGCAAGAAGAACCTGCAGATATGAACTCATGGTTTCAAACATGAGTTTCTTTATCGGGGTTAATGGAGCAATTGGAGTTACATGTTGCACTTTTTGTAAGTAATCCAGATTCAATCTTTTCCCAGCCAGAGCCACTCTCACAAGTAGATGTTTTGCTTCTACACCCTTTTTTCTTCTTTTTTAAAACTTAGTCAAATGCATGACTAGTGAGATATGAAGTGGTTATGGACACATATATATAGTAGTTTACATGAAGATACATATGAATAAGTGTGTGGGTGTATGTGTTTGTGTGTGTCTTTGTGGGCGTGCATTTGAGTCATTGATGGGTATCATAACTAACTGATATATTGTACTAGAGGAATCTTAGTTAAAAAATAAAAAAAAAATAATCAATTTACCCATTGAGATTGATGCTAAGATTAAGGCTTCCAACTGGAACAATGACTGCATAAAGTTCACAAATAGTCTCCAGAGAGGGAAAGCCTACTTTACACTTGATGTAAGTTTGGAATGTGGCGATCCCCGTTAGCCATGCTCTTCTAGCCTCGCTACCTATCCCATAGATCAAACATTGCATTTATGCAATAATATACTCTGTAATGTTGTTACGTGCCTACCAACCATAATTTGGCCAGATATCAGAGACCCAATTAAGTTTACCCACATATAAAACAACTCCTCTAGTCGAATAAGCATCTACGATGCACTTAAGCTCTATAAATTTCTGGTCAATATCTACTTTTGAATGATTCCTTAAAGAGAACAGAGGAAATGTTACTAATCTAACAATTTCCATTTTCTCCCTCACTCCTCTTACTACGCTCTCTATGCTTGCCACACACTCTCTAGTAATCATGATGTTTCTTTTCTTCCTCTCCATCACCTATAAAACCCTCATCACATCTTCTTTCTTTGTCAGTGCTTCTAATGGCAAGCTTAAGTCCTTCCCCAATGGGTTCAAATTGATAGAATGAAAGAAATGGAGGAGGAGAGTTGGCTACGGTGAGAGGTTTTATGGCTTCTTTTAGGTATGAGTTCCAAAAACTGGAGTGACATTTGTAGTGGTAGTCAGGGCAGTGGATGTACTTTTAGAACAAATGTCCATGGATACGACTTGTTCAAACTTGTGTTTCACTAGATTGGATGCCACACACTCTCTCATTATTCCCAATGCATACATTTTAAATTTTTAAAATTTAATAGCCGGAATTCACAACGTCGGCCTTTGATTTTTAAAATTTAATAGCATGGCAACGACCATCGTTCACAACAATACAAATTGCCACGCTATTTCCAAACACATTAGTTTGGTAACATTTTTCAAACTAGCATTATATTTTGGAATTTTTATTTAAAATGTATTATTTATGTACAAAACTCATTAGAAAGTGGCAAACAAAAGAAAAATATAAGTGTAAATGACAACAAGCTACGTGGTATTGAATTTTTGCATGCATGTAGGTTCATATAGGAATCCACCGAAGCAAGGAAACCTGAAAGAAACCAAAGAAAAAAATGAGAAAAAAATGCAATGCACAGCAAAAGAACACAAGGTAGGTTACCTTTGTATTCCATTCTCCACTTAATTTTTACAATGACTGTCTTCCCAGCCAAGTTGTTAAGAAAAGGCTAATAAAGATAAAACTTTTGATATTTTACTTTGTGTGTGTGTGTGTAATACTTTGATATTTTTAAATAAATTCTTTATAATTTGATTATTATATATTTCCTAATCAATACATCTCCATTATGAATTCTGATCATACAACAACATTAATATACAAAAAAATAAAAAAAATAAAAATAAAAAAATAAAAATAAAATAAAAATAAAAAAAATAAAATAAAAATAATAAAAATAAAAATAAAAATAAAATAAAAATAAAATAAAATAAAATAAAATAAATAAAAATAAAAAATAAAAAATAAAAAATAAAAAATAAAAAATAAAAAATAAAAAATAAAAAATAAAAAATAAAAAAATAATAAAAAACAATATTAAAAAATGAATGTTCATCTGATATTTTAACTTAATAAAGATAAAATTTACCCCAATTTCAAGCATCATACACAATATATACCCTAAGGTATATATCATGAAGTATGAGATATATTATGAGGTAATGCACTGGTATGATAATAAGTACTCTCGTCTAGGAATAACAAATTTTATTATTTTTACTCCTTTGTGAATTATCAGACATAACAATATACATTTATGACTTTTAGGGATAAAACTATCAAGATATTAAACTCACAAATCTCGAACTTATGCAAGAGACATGTGTACTAGGCGGTAACTCTATGCCTTTTTTTATTACTTTTGTTATACAATAATCACTCCTAATTTTTAAAAGAATGCTCATTTTTTTATTATTTTTCTTGCATATATATATATATATCTGTGTGTGTCTGTGTTATTTATTTATTTATTTATTTATTTATTTATTATGATTATTGCATTTTTGTTTTTTATTTATTTGAACACTTAAATTGTAGGATGCCCCAAACCATACCATATATATAGTATTGTGTATACTTGTATGCATACATACATACATACATACATACATATATATATATATATATATATATATATATATATATCATGATTAGTAAGTATTTACTTTAGTTTTTTTTATTTGCTTGGGAGCATTTGACTTGTGGGGTACCACAAGGCACAAACTTATAAAAGAATACTCATTTGTTTTGTTATTTTTCTCACATGTATACACTTCCATACACACACACACATGCCTAAGATTGTATAATAAAAAATTGATTTTATGATTTAAATAATTTTTTTCTATTTTTTTCTGGTCTTCTTTCTCCTCCCCCTCCTCTCTCTTTCTCTCTTTCTCTCCTATCGTTCATAGCAACCCTAAACCAAAACAGCAATGTTCATATGAAACTTCAAAAAAGCTAAGTTATTTTAGATCATACAAGAAATTGATAGCGATGTTCATAACACCCATCATGTTAGAATGTCATTTAGAAAATATGATGCCATACCTTAAACATTCGGACAATAAATCTGTCACTTCCTCGGTGCTGCTGGAGAATCCACATGAGATCTAGGCAGAGCATGATCCCTCTAGGCCTCTCCTCCAGCAAGGCTTCAATTCTATCTTCACAACGATAGTCCAACAGTACAGATATTGATCCCTTCCTTAGAGAATCTTGCTATCCACCAATTGAAATAACTAATCCAGACATCACTACCTTACTATTTCAAGGAAATTCAAGTAGCCGCACGAAACAAGAATAACACGTGGCAGGCACTTGCAATTAAAGCATGCCCATTGTCAAAAAAGAAAAAAAAGAAAAAAACAAGCAGGAGATCATGAGGATGGTGATACACACACTACATAGTATAACTACATTACAGGGAACAATCTGCTCTAGTTTATCCCTAAACGATATGCACTTTACTAAGGTCTTCTTACTATGCAGAATCCTTTTTTGAGTTATTGCAGAAATAATCCCTCAATCTTCTCCATAGCTTGCTTAGAATGCCCATCACCACATTGTAACCATGTTTTCATCAAAGAACCTCACTACCTCGGTGTCTTCTTCATTTTCAGTTGCTAGATGTGATTTTGAAGGAGAAGATGATACATCATAGAGAATGTAAGCTCACACCTTGATTTTTCAATGGCTGCCTCACGAACCCATGAACCAACATATCCTATGTTATTGACAGAATAGTCATTCAGATCTTCAAATAAACAAGTCATTACTTTTTCCATTATCAGATAATAGATGAGTAAGCGAGAACTAGAAGCCAATCTTTAATGGGAAAATGTTTGAGATAGAGATATTATCCATCTGATAGCATTCACCCTTGCTTCGACATCTCTGATCTCAGTATAACCCTACCACTCAATTTCACAGAGCTTGAAGACAACCTCTCTCGATATATGAGCCAATAACATATAAGGAAGAACTCCTAGGGCTAAAGCTGAGCCCCTTCTAATAGCAATGTTTTGATCAGAAAGCTACTGTATGTACTATGAGGTCGCACCAGCTGCATCACCATTATCTACAAGAACTAGCAATGCTCGAACAAAGGGTTTCAAGGCACCAATAGCTGTGTTTTGTGAAGTTTAAAGGGGAAGAAGATAAATGGAGCTTTGATGATATAATGGGTCATGTTGGAAAGAAATTAACTTGCAATGTGTAACACCACTTGTATCTGAGGGTTGGGATAGCTCAAGATATCATCGTTGATATCAAACAGACTTTGTGTTATCCTCTTGGATAATGATAAATGACACAATGTAATACATTCTATCAATCAGGAGACAGCGAAGCACATAATCTCTCCCCTTTTACCCAAATAAAATGAGCATTCTCAATTGCACCAACTATGCCAGCTAAATCTTTTTGTTTTTTTGCAAAAGAGAGCTTTTTTACAAATGGCCTTGCTAATTATTTTATTCCGATCAAAACTAATTATAATTATAAATACTTTTATATATAATGGCATATGATTATATAATTATACAAGTGTTTTGATATAATATTTGTGTTTAAAATATTTTTATAAATGTTACTTAAATATTATTATATATATCTAACACTTTTATAATTATTATATGGTATATATATCACATTCATATAAACATTATAAAAATTATATATTTATATAAAATTAATATGTTATATAAATGTTTACAAAAATGTATAAACATTTTATATGTTATATAATTGCTATATAAAAAATTATAATTGGATAGTTTTATGTAAATTTTGTATAGATATTTATAAATATTAATACATATGTATAAATATTTATACATAACATTATATGTTTATATAAACATATCAATGTTTATATATAATGTAATATGTTTATATATATTAAAGTATAGACTTATATATATATATATATATATATATATGCCATATGATTATATAAAAGTATACAAGTTTATATATAATGTTATTTTTTTATAATATTTTTGGAGACAACAAAAATAGAACTCATAAACATAAAGTTTGTTTTTTCTTAAGTTATAGAAGTATAAAACATTAAGCATAATTCTTTTTAAGTTACAGAAGCAGAAAATAATATGCAAACATTTAGTATTTGAAAATCAATAGAACCCTAAAAATTTAATTCCACCAGTGGTAATCAAATCGAGAGAGATAGATATATGTAAATAGTATTCCTAAGGAGAAGAGCAATGATAATATTACCTAGTAACAAGAAGAGGTCGATTTTGTAGGTTGCTCTCATAGTCCCGTTTCGCTTCTCCTCTTTTCGTCATTGAAAGATAAAAAAATGTTTAAGTGCTTAATGCCTAAGAATTTTTTTTTTCAAGGAAACTATAAATACAAAATTGGGTGTAAATATATAGAAAATAAAGAAACAAAAATATTAAAGTAAACAAAATTTATAAAAAATAAATAATTTAAATTTAAAAATTGAAATAAATTTTTATTAACCATAAATGATATTATTTCATAAATAAATAAAATAATATTATATAATAATAGATTATTTCATATATATATATATATACACACACACACACACACACACACACACACACACACATAGATACATACATACATACATACATACATATATATATATATATATATATATATATATATATATATATATATATTTTAAATTTTTTTTATTTAAATAAATAAAAAATATATATATTTTATGGTTTTAAATTTATATGAATTCATTTTATTTTTTATTAATATATTAAGAAATAATTATAAAGGCATAAAATTAAAATCTTTTAGTCATTATAAATTTGAATCATTAAAATATTCATTTAATAACCACACTAAAACATTTAATTTTTAAATCATCAAAATTTTTTAGATGTAATTAAAACAAATATATATTAATATTTAAATATCAACTTATTTTCTATAAATTTTATGAAAAAGTTGAATTTTTTTTATAATTCAAAATTATCAAATCTTTTAGTCATTATATTTTTAAAAGATTTTTGTAATCATAAAAATATTTATTTTTACTTTAAATAATATAAATATTTATTTATTTATTTGTTAAATCTTATATTTTTATAAATTTTTTTGTTTAATCAAACAATAGTTTATTTTAGCTTTTTATTAGTAGTAATTTTTATTTATGTTGTTTTATTAATTAAAATATTTTAAAACTTATTATAAATTTATAATAAATTATATAATGTTTTTTAATACAAATATTTAAATTAATAATTAAAAATTTTTAAAAAAAATTTGTATAATTTTTTGATTAATTTATAATCAAAAAAATAGTTATTTTAGTCTAATTTAATATAAGTTTTTATTCGGATTTATATATTTATTAATTTTTTTATTATAATATCATATTTTTATTATTATATGAGAAGATTGTGTCTTTCAAGAATCACTCATCTATAGACAATTACAAACCTTTAATATAAAAAATTACATAAGTTATTAAAAAAATAATGCTTAAAAAATTTAATCATAAAAGATTACTGACAGAAATTATAACTAGCCCAAAATGCTAAAGAAAAATCACTAGCTAAATTCATATATTTTAAGAAATTAAACATTTAAGGAAGTATCACTTCCAATGATATATAAAATCAAAAAAAAAATTAAATTCAGATAATTATTTAGCAATGAATTTTGTCTCGTTCTAATTAGCTAGGGAAATTCTGTCTCTAAATTTGTCACTAAATTTCCAACTTTTGATTGCAAAAATATCTACGATAATTTTAGCGAGGAAAAATAATCATTTGAATATTTCCATTGTTAATCCGTCACTAATCCGTCGCAAATTTTTAATTTGATGTAAAATCAAAATTCACTTGTTATTCCCTAGCTAATTCCTCGTGAATTAGCAAGGGATTTTATCCCTAGTTAAATTTTCCTAGCTAAATATACATTTTTTTTCCTAGATAAATAGTTAGATAGATAAACAATCAAATAGATAGATAAATAAATAGATAGATAGACAGATATACATAAAGAAAGATAGATAGATAGATATACATATAGATTGATAGACATATATATAGATAGATAGACAGATCAATAGACATATAGTTATAAAGATAGATAGATAGACATATAATCAGACAGATAGTTATAAAGATAAGATAGACAAATATAAAGACAGAAAGAAAGATAGATAGACAAATAAATAGACAGACAAATAAATATGCAGATAGAAAGAAAAATAGAAAGACATATATATAGATAGATAGATAGATAGATAAAGAGATGGATATATAAATAGTTAGATTATTAGATAGATAAATGGATAAAAAGATATAGATAGAAAGAAGGATAGATAGTCAGATAAATTAATAGTCATATAGAAGGATTGATAGATAGATATATAGATAGATAAATTGATAGAAAGATAAACATATGGATAGATGGATAGATAGACAGTTAGATAGACAATTCAATAGATAGATAGACATATATATGCGTACATTGATAAATACATAGTTAGGTAGACAGATTGATATTATATAGAAAGAAAAACAAAAAGATAGTTAAATAAATAGATAAATAGATTAATTGATTGATATATAGATAGATAGATAGATCGATCGATAGATATATAGTTAGATAGGTTGACACATCGATAAAAAGACAGATAGACAGATAGATAAAAAGATAGATAGTTAGACATATAGATAGACATATTGAGAGATAGATCAATAGACAAAAAGTTAGAAAGATAGATAAATAGATATATAGACAGATAGATAGATATATAAATAGATAAAAAGATAAAAAGATAGAAAGACAGTAAGATAGATAGATATAAAAATAGATAGATTGACAAATAGATAGAAAGATAGACAAATAGATAGATAGATATATAGACATATAGATAGATAGATAAATACACTTATAGATGTATAGAAAGATAAATAGATTAAAAGATATAAAGATAAACAGATAGATAGATAGAAAGATATATAGTGAGATAGATTGATAGATAGACAAATAGACAGACAGTTAGATATAAAGATATATAGATAGATTGATAGACAAATAGATAGATAGATAGATAAACAAACAAACAGATAAATAAATGAATAAATAAATAAATAAATAAAAATATATATATATATATATATATATATATAGACAACAATATAGATATTTAGATAGGCAAATAGATAGATAGATAGATAGAAATATAGATAGATGGAATAATAGATAGATTGCTAGACAGAAGGATAGATAGATAGACATATAGATAGATAGATAGATTGATTATTAGATAGATATATAGACAAATAGATAGATAGATAGAAAAATAGATTGATATATAGATAGATAAACAAATAAATATACATATAAGTAGACAAATAGATAAATAGGTAAATAGATAAATAGATAGATAGATAGATAGAAAGTTTGATACATAGAAGGATAGACAAATAGGTAGATATATATATATATATAGAAAGATAGATAGATAAATAGATACACAGATAGATAGGAAGATGTATTGACATATAGATAGATAAATAGTCAGATACAAAGATAGATAGATAGACAGATAAACATTCCAAATAGCCATATAAATATAATGATAGATAGATAGACATATATATATATATACATATATATATATATATATATATATATATATATATATATGTGTGTATATATATATAGATTTATTGATTGATTGATAAATAAATTGATATATCAATAGATAGATAGATAGATAAATAGATAAATAGTTAGACAAATAAATAGACATATTAATAGATAGATCAATAGATAGATATTTAGATAGATAGATATACAAATAAATATTTTAATAAATAGATCAATATATAGATATATATATATATATAGAAAGATAGATAGATAAATAGATAGATAGATAATTAAACACATAGATATATACTTATATAGAAAGATAAATAGATAGATAGATACACTTATAAATAGATAGATAGACAAATTGAAACACAATTTATTAGACAGATATATAGACACATTAACAGAAAGATATATATAGAAATAGATAAATAGATAGTTATACGAATATATAGATTGATAGATAGAAAGATAAATAGATAGACAAAAAGATAATTAGATTAATAGATAAACAAAAAAATAGATAGAAAAATATATAGGTACATATAAAGATAGATAGATACACAGATAGATAGATAGATAGATAGATAAATAGATAGATAGATAAATAGATAAATAGATAGATAGACAAATAGATATATAGATAGATAATTAATCAGATAGATAGACAAATAGATACATAAATTGATATATATAATGATAGATAGATAGATCGATTGGTAAATTCCCAACAAGATAGACAAATAGTTAGATAGATGGATAGATACAAAGATAGATAGATAATAGATTTATTGACAAATAGATAGATAAATAGATAGATATACAAATAAATATACTTATAGATAGACAAAAAGATAGAAAAATAGATCCAAAGAATGATAGATAGATAGGAAGATAGACACATATATAGATAGATAGATAGATAGATAAATAGATAGATAGAAAGAAACATTGACAAATATATAGGTAGTTAGTTAGATAGATAGACTCATAGATAGATAGAAATATAAAAAAATACATAGAGAGATTAATAGATAGACAGATAGATGGATAGATAGATAGTTAGATAGATAGATAGTTAGATAGATAGCAGGAAAGATAGATCGTCATATAGATAGAGAAATAGATAGATAGACAAATAAATAGACAAATAGATAGATAATGGGTAGACAAGTAGATAGATATATAGGTAGATAGATAGATAGATACAAAGATATATACACTTATAGCTAGACAAATATATAGAAAAATAGGTAGAAAGATTGATAAAGAGAAAGATATACACATAGATCGATAAATAATAGATAAATAAATAGATAGATAAATAGAGAGATAGATATATAGATAGATATATAGACATATAGATAGAAAGATATATAGATATATTTATAGATAGATACATAGATAAATAGTTAGACAGATAGATCGATAGATATTATACAAATAGATAAATAGATAGGTAGAAACATAAACATATAGATAGAAATATTGATAAACATATAGATATAAAAATATATAAATAGATAGTTAGATAGATAAATAAATAGACAAATAGATAGACAGATATATAGACATATAACTAGACAAATAGATAGTCATATATATATATAGATATATAGATAGATAGACAAATAAATAGATAGATAGATAGACTTATAGATAGAAAAATATATAGTCATATATATACATATATAGATAGATAGATAAATAGAAATATAGAAATATAGAAAGACTTATAGATATATAGAAAGATAGATAGACAAATAGATAGGCTATTAGATATACATATAGATAGATAATCAGATAGACATATAGATAGTTAGACATATAAATAGACATATAGACATTTAGATGGATAGACTGACAGATATGCAAATAGACATACATATAGATAGATAGACAAATAGATAGACAGATAGATAGAGAGATAGACAAATAGATTGATAGACATATATATAGATAGATAGATTGATTGATTGATTGATTGATAGATAAATAGACATATATATAGACAGATAGAAAGACAAATATAAAGATAGACATATAGATAAATAGATTGATAAAAAGGTAGATAGACAGATAAACATAAAGATAGACATACAGAGTTATAGACAGATAGATAGACAGATAGACATACATATATAAAGATAGATAGATAGACAGATGATACATAGATAGTTTGATTTAGAGACAAAGAAAGACTGAAACAAAAACAAATAAATAGACAAGAGACAGACAAATAGACATGCATATAGAAATGAAAATAGAAAGAGAGATACACAGATAGATAGATAGATATATAGATGGATATATAGATAGTTAGATTAAATGATATATAGAAAGATAGAAAGATAGATATATAGAAGGATAGATAGTCAAATAGATAGATTGACATATAGAAGGATTGATGGATGTATATATATATATATATATATGAATAAATTGACTGATAGATAGATAGATGGATAGATAGATAATTAGATAGACAAATCAATAAATAAATAGATAGACAGATAGATAGACATATAGATACATAAATCAAAAAATACACACATAGGTAGACTAGTTGATAAATAAATAGAAAGATAAACAAATAGAAAGATAGAAAAATTGATAGAAAAATAGATTGATAGATTTTTTGATATAAAGATAGATATACAGATAAAAAGTCAAATTAAAAGATAAATAGATAGATATATGGATAGATAAATAGATTGAACGTTAGTTAGTTAGATAAATATATTGATAGACATATCGATAGACAAATATTTAGACAGATAGATAAATAGATAGAAAGTTAGATAAATAGATAGGTAGATAGAAATAAAGATAGATAGATAAAAAGAAAGATAAATAGATATATAGACATATATAGAAACATATAGAGAGATATACATAGATAGATAGAGAGATAGATAAATACTTAGAAAGAAAGATAGATAGATAGATAAATATACAAATAAATAGATAGATAGATAAACAAATATATAGACATATAGATAGGTAGATAAAATATAGATATTTATATAGACAAATAGATAGACATATAGATAAAAAGATAGATAGAGACATAGATAAACAGATATATTGATAAATAGATGGATAGATAGATAGATAAATAGATAGATATATAGATATAAAGATAGACAATTAGGTAGGTAGGTAGGTAGATAGATAAATTGAAAAACATCTGGATAGAAAAATATTTAGACATATAGATAGACAAATAGATAGATTTATATATAGAAAGACATATAGATAGTCATATAGATAGATACATAGAAAGATAGATAGATAGAAATAATGATAGATAAATATAAAAATAGATAAATTGATTGATAGATAAATTGATAGATAGATAGACAGGTAGATAGATAAATATTTTGACATATAAATAGACAGATAGATAAATAGACTGATAGATATATATAAAAATAGATAGTTTGACAGTCATGGAGACATATAAATATATTGAGAGATAGATATACATATATATAGATAGATTGATAGAAAGATAGACAGATCGATATATAGATATATAGATAGATAAAAAGACTAATAAATAGATTGATAGTTAGATAAATAGATTGACATATTGATAGATATAATGGTAGACATATAGTTAGATAGATAGATCAAAAATTAATAGATATATAGATATGCAGATAGATAGAAAGATAGAAAGATAGATAGTTAGATAGACATATAAATATATTGAGAGATATATAGACAAATAGGTAGACAGAATGAATGATAGATCGATAGATATATATTGATAGATATAGAGATAAATTGCCTAATAAATAGTGTGATAGTTAGTCAAATAGATAGACATATTGATATATAGATTAATAGACGTATAGTTAGATAGATAGATAAACATATAGATAGATAAATATATAGATAGATAATTAGACATATAGATAGATATATAGGTAGATAGATAGATTGATAGATACAAATACCTATATAGAGACAAATAATAAATAGATAAATAAATTATTCGACAAATAGATAGTCAGATAGATAGAAAGATATATAGACATATCCATAGATAGAAAGATAGATAGACATATATATATATATATAGACATATAGTTAGATACATAGATATTCAAATTGTTAGATAGATACATAGATATACAAATATAGGTTGTTAGATAGATAGATAGATATATTGATAGATAGATTGATAGAAAAACATATAGATGGATTGATAGATATACAAATAAATTAATTGATATTTAAATAAATAGATAGTCTAGTAAATTGATAGATAGATAGTCTAGTAGATAGATAGATATATAATTAGATAGACATATATACAGATAGATAGTAAGAAATTTAGATTGGTAGATAGACATATAGATAGAAAGATTCATAGTTAGATAAATAGATAGATAAATAGATATAGATAGATAGACAAATAGATAGACATATAGATAGACAAATAGATAGAAAGAACTATAGATAGATAGATATAAAGATAGACACATATATAAATAGACAAGCATATAGATAGATAAATAGATATATAGATAGACAGACAAATATATAGGTAGTTACTTAGACAGATAGATACATAGATAGATATAAAGATAGATAAACATATAGATAAATAAATAGATAAAGACAAATAGATAGACAGATAGATGGATAATTAGATAGTTAGAAAGTCAGATTCATAAATAGAGAGATAGACCGATAGGCACATAGAATGATAGATAGATAGATTGGTAGATAGATATACAGTCAAATAGATATACAGATAGATATATAGATAGATAGATAGATAAATAGATAGTTAGATAGATAGATATATACAAATATAGATAGACAAATAAATAGACATATAAATAGATAGAAGATAGACAATAGATAGATATATAGATAGAAAGATAAATAAATTATAGATGGTTAGATAAATAGATAGATATATAGAATGAGATACAAAGATATATATATATATATATATATATATATATACATATATATAGATATTTAGATAGATAGATAGACTAATAGATGGACAGACAAACAGATAGATAGATATATATATATATATATAATAATGTTGATAGATAGATAGATAGACATAAAGATAGAAATATAGATAAACATATGGATTGAAAAATATAAAGAGAGATAGATAATAAGATAGATAACTAGATAAATAGATAGATAGATAGATAGACAAATAGATAGATATATATATAGATAGATAGATAGACAAATAGATGTACAAATAAATAGACAAATAGATATACATATAGATAAAAAAATAAATATCCATATTTATATACATAAAGATAAAGAAATATATAGGTATATAGATATAAAAATAGATAGATAGACAAATAGGTAGGCATATATATAGACAAATAGATAGATAGATAAAAAATAGATATACAAATAAATAGATAGATAGAAAAATAGAAAGAAAAATGGATAGATAGATAAATAGATAGATGATAGATATACAGATAGATATAAATAAAGATAGAAAGATAGAGAGAGAGAAAAATAGAGAGAAAGATAGAAAAATATAAAGATAGACAGATAAATATATGGATATATAAATAGTTAGATAGATAGATAAATAGATTATTAGATAGATTAATAGACATATAAATAAATATTTTGATAAACATATAGTTGATATATATATAATTAGATAGATAGAGAGATAGATAAATAGATAGATAGATATATAGAATAATAGAAAGATAGAAAGATATATAGATAGATATATAGACAAATAGTTAGACAAATTGATAAATAAATAGTAAGATAGATAAATAGATGATAGATAAGATATATATAGATAGATTAATTGATAGACAGATAGATATATATATATATATAGATAGTTAAAAAGATAGACATATAGTTATAAATATAGATAGATAGATGGATGGATGGATAGATGACTAGATAGATAGATAAATAGACAAATAGATACACAAATAAATAAATAAATAGATGGATGGATAGACAAATTGATAGATCGATAGAAAGATAGTCATATTGGAATATAGATTGAAAGACATGGATAATTAGATAGAATGATAGACAAATTAATGGATAGATTATTAGTAAAATTGAAAGATAGATAGATTGATATATAGACAGATTAATAGACAGATAAATAGAATGATTGATAGACAGATAGATAGACAGACAAAAATTTAGATAGATAAAAAGACAAATATATAGATAGTTATATTGACAGATAGAAAGACAAATAGACAGAAAGATAGATAGATAGGCATATAGTTACGGATAGATAGATAGGCATATAGATGGATATATAGTTACAGATAGATGGATAGATAGGCATATAGTTACAAAAAGATAGACAAATGGACAGATAGATAGATATGTAAATATACATATATATAGACAGATAGATAGAAAAATAGATTTACAGATAGACATATAGATAGATAGATAGATAATAAATATATTTATAGAGTGATAGACAGACAGATTGATAGACTAATATATATATATATATATATAATAGATTGATAGACATGTAGATATACATATAGAAAGACATATAGATAGATAAAAAAATAGATAGTTTAATAGATACATAGATAGACAAATATAAATACATATAGATACATAGATTTATAAATAGATAGATAAATAGTTGCACAGATAAATAAACAAATAGGTAGATAGAAAAAAAGGCAAATAGATAGAAAAATAAATAGATAGATATAAAGATAGATAGATAGATAGAGAGACAGACAGAAAGAAAGATAGATAGATAAATAGATAGATAGAGAGATAGATAGATAGAATAATAATAAATATATAAATAGTTAGATAGATAGATATTCAAATTAATAGATAGATAGATAGAAAAACAAATATATAGACAGATAGATAGTTTGATTGAAAGAGAGATATAAAAATAGAAAGATAAATAGACATACATATAGATAGATAGATCAATAGATAGAAAGACAAATAGTTATATAGATAGATAGACAGATAGAAATATATATAGAAAGATAGATAGATAAATAGTTAGACATAAAGATAGACAACTAGAATGATAGATTGATAGACAGATAGATTGATTGATTGTTTGATAGATAGCTAGACAGATAGATTGACAAATAGATAGACAACTAGATTAATATGTAGTTTGATAGATAAATATAAAGAATGATAGACAGGCAGACATATATAAAGATATGTAGACAGATAGATAGATATAAAGATATACATAGAAATAGATAGATATATGTTAAGATTGATGTATAGATAGACATATATATATATATAAATGTAGTTAGATAGATAGATAGACAGATAAATAGATATTTAGATAGATAAACACATTTATAGAAAGATTAATAGATAGATTTAAAATTGATTGATACATAGATTGATAGACAGTTTGATCGATAGAATTTGATAGATTGAAAATAGATTAATAAAAATGATTGATAGATAGATCGATAGTCAAATTGATAGGTAGATTGATAGACATATTAGTATACAGAGCCATAGATAGATTAATATTTAGATAGATAGAAAGATAGATAGTTACATATATAGATAGATAGACATTTAGATAGATAGCTAGATAGATAGACAAATAGCTAGAAAAATAGATAGACAAATTGATAGATAGACAGATATATATATATAGGTAGATAGATAGATACATAGACAAATATATTAACAGATAGACAGATGAATAAATAGATAGATAAAAAGAAAGTTAGATAGATGGACTAATAGATATATTGAAATATAGATGGATAGATAGATATATAAATATACAGATAGATAGACAACTTTATAGATAAATTGTTAGGCAAATCGATAGACAATAGATAAATAGATTGATATATAAATAGATTGATATATAAATAGATAGATATATAAATAGAAAAATAGATAGAGAGAAATAGATAGATAGATAAATAGACATATAGATAGATAGATAGATAAAAAGATAAATAGATAGATAGATATATGGTTTAATAGACAGGATGGTAGATAAATAGATAGAGAGATAGAAAGATAGCTAGACAGTAATATAGAATGATAGATAGACATGTCGTTAGACATATTTATGAAAAAATATATAGAGAGTCATATATATAGATAGATAGATAGACATATAAATAAAAATTTAGATAGATAGACAAATAGATAGATAGATAAATACATATATAGACAGACTAATATATTGATACATACATAAATAGATAGATAGATAGACAGGTATACAAATAGATAGATAGATAGACAGATATATAAATAGAAAGATAGATAGATAATTAGACAATTAGATAGACAGACATATATAAATATAGATATAAAGATAATACAATAAACAAAAAGATAGGTAGATATAGAAATAGAAAGAAAGATAGATAGATAGATAAAAATATAGGTAGATTGATAGATTGACAGATAGATAGCCATAGTAATAGATAGACAGATATATAGATAGACAGATCGATAGATTGACAGATAAAAAGATAGATAGGCAAATAGATAGACAGATAGATAAACAGACTAATAAACGAACTGATAGACATGCAAATATAATGTCATATAAAAAGATAGATAGACATGCAGATAGACAAATAGAAAGATATATAGAAAGACATAAAGATAGATACATAGATAGATGGATAGATATAGAATTGATAGCTGGATATATAGATGGATAGATAGACCAATAGATATATAGATATAAAGGCAGATTGATAAATGGATAGAAAGATGGAAAGATAGAAAGATAGATTGACGGATAGATAGATTGATAGGCATATTGATAAACAAATTGACAGATAGATTGATATACATATAGATATATAGAATGTTATACAGATTGAAAGACATATAGTTATATAGATAGATAGATAGATAGATAAATAGATAGACAGAAATATAGACATATAGATATACAAATAGATAAATAGATAGATAGAATGACATTTAGATAAATGGAAAGAAAGATGGATAGATAGAAGGATAGATAGATAGATTGATTGATAGGCAGATTGATAATCAAATTGATAGAAAACTTTGATAAACATATAGATATACAGATTGTTATACAGATAGATAGACATATCGATATACAAATAGATAGAAGACTGATAAAAAATATTAATAGGTAGAAAGACATATAGTTATATAGATAGATAGAAAGAGAGAAAGATAAATAGATTGATAGATAGACATATAGATATACAAATACATAAATAGATAGATAGACATATAGATAGACATATAGTTAGATAGATTATTAGATATATAGATAGATATTATTTAATATATATAAATAGATATATAGATATATATACAAATAAATAGGTTTATAGGTCGATAGATAGATTGATAGATAAATAGATATATTGATAGATACATAGAAACACAAATAGATAGACAAATAGATAGATATATAGACATATAGATTGATATATAGATAGATAGAAAATAGATAGATATATAGAGTGATGGATAGATAGTAAGATAAACAACAAAATGTCATATAGATAGATAGATTGATTGATTGATAGATACAGAGATAGTCTGATAGATAGACAATTAGATTGCCATATAGATATAAAAATAGATAGACAAATAAATAAACAGATAGATATATAGAGAGACAAATAGATAGACAAATAAATAGATAGATTAACAGATAGAAAGAACGATAGATAGAAAGATAGATTATTAGAAGATAGATAAAGAGATTATAGATTGATAATTATAAAAATAGATAGATAAATAGATAGACAGGTAGATAGATAGATAAATAAACAAATAGATATATAGATAGATACACAAATAGATTGACAAATATATATATATAAAGATAGATAGAGAGATAGATAGACATATAGATGGACAAATAAACATATATAGATATATAGATACTTAATCAAATAGATATACAAATAGATAGACAGATCAAAAGATACATAGTTAGATAGTTAGATATACATATATATAGACAGATAGAAAGATAGACACATATAGACATATAGATAGATAGATAGATATACAGATAGATAGATTGACAGACATATAGATAGATAGATAGACAGATATATTGATAGAAAGATAGATAGATAAATAGAAAGATAATTAGATAGCCAGATAGAAAGATAGATAATTTGAAAGAAAGAAAGATAGATAATTAGAAAGATAGATAGACACATATATAGACAGATTGATAGATAGATTAATAGATAGTTAGAAAAATAGTTAGATAAAGAGATTGATAGGTAGGTAAATAGACGGATATATAGCCACATAAATAGACTCATAGATAGATGGATATATAGATGGATAGATAGACTGAAAGATAGTTAAATGTCAGATAGATTGATACATAGATTGATAGATACACATAAAGATAGATAGATAGACAAATAGACAAATAGATAGATAGATAGATATATAGATAGACATATATACATATAGATAAATAGACATATAGATAAACAGATAGATACATAAAAAGATAGACATTTAGATAAATAGATAGATATAGAGATAGATAGATAGATAGATGGATAGATAAATAAAAATATATAGATATAAAGATAGTTAGATAAATCTAAAAAATATAGATAGACAAATTGATAGAGAGATAGTTATATAGATAGATATACTAATATATAGATGATATATATATATATATATACACAGATAGAAAGAAAGATAGATAGATACATATATAGATAGATAGACAGATAGAAAGATAGATTGATTGAAATATATTAAGACATATAGATAGATAGATAGATAGATAGACAGATAGAAAGATAGATAGATTGAAATATATTAAGACATATAGATAGATAGATAGATATATAGACAGATAAATAGAAATATATATAGATTGTTAGAAAGATATATAGGTACATTTATAGAAATAAATATAGACAGATCTATAGATAGATATAAAGAGAGATAGATAGATAGATTGATAGATAGGTAGATAGATGGATTTAAAGACTAATAGATTGATTGATAGTGGGAAAGATAAAAAGATAGATAGACCGATAGATAAATGGATCAATAGACAATCAAATAGATAGATAGATAGACAGATTGATAGACTTATACATAGACAAAAAGATAGATAGATAGAGAGCCAAGTTGATAGAGAGATTGATATAATATTTATATATAGATTGATATACAGATTGATAGAAACATTGATAGACAAATTGATAATTAGTTATGTAGAAAAATTGATAGGCAGATAGATAGACAGATAGGTAGGTAGATAGATAGATTAATTGATTGAAAAAAAGATAAATAGATTGGTAGATTGCCAATTTGATTGACAAATAGAAGGTAGATTGATCAATACTTTGATAGATTAAAAAGATAAATAGACAAATAGATAGATAGATAAATAGATGATAGATAGATAGACATATAAATAGATATATAGATAGTTAGAATGATAGATAGATATATAGATAGGCACATAAATAGATAGATAGGTAGATAGATAGATAGATTGATAATAGACAGATAGATATTTAGATAGATAGACATTTAGATAGACAAAGAAATAGTCAGATAGATAGATATATAGAAATATAGATAGACAGGTATATAGAGAGAGAATTAGAAAGAAAGATGGACAGATAGACAGATAGATAGACATAAAAATAGACAAATAGATAAACAAATAGATAGACAAAAAGATAAAGAGAAAAATATATAAATTGATAGATAGAGCAATAGACAGATAGTGAGACTGACAGATAAATAGATAGCTTGACAAATAGATAGACATAAAGAGAGACAAATAAATAGATAGATAGATAGAGTGATTGATTGATAGAAAGATAAATAGCAGATAGATAGATAAAAAAAATTCATCGATAGATTGAGACAGACATATAGATATATAGATAGAAAAATAGATAGATAAACAAATGATCAAACATATACATAGACAAATAGACATATAGATAGACAGATAGATAACATATAGATAGACAGATAGATATACAAATAGATAGACATATAAATAGATAGACAGATTAATAGATAGATAAATGGATAGATAAATATAAAGATAGATAGATTGATCGAAAGAAAGAAAGATAAATAGATAGACATATAGATAGAAAGATAGATTAAATGATAGACAAATAGATAGATAGTCAAACAAATATACTGACATATAGAAAACTAAATATAAAAACACTGGAATATAGATAGGATAATAAATATATAGATAGATAGATACAAAGATATATAGAAAGATAGACAATTAGAGAAATAGATAGACAGACAAATACATAGACTAACATATACAAATAAAGATAGATACATACATAGATAGATAGATAGGTAGAATAGACAGACAAATTGACAAATATTAGACTTATGGATAGACACATAGATTGATAGACAAATAGATAGATATATAGAAAGATAGATAAACAAATAGACAGACCGATAGACATATAGATAGGTAATTAGATAGAAAGATAATTCAATAGATATATAGACAAACTAATATACTTGCATATAGAAAGAGATATAGAAAATTAGATAGAAATATAAATAGATAGATAGATAATAGACAGATATATAGATAGTTAGACATACCGATAGACTAATAGTAAGTCACATGGATAAATAGATTAATAGAAAGATACATATATAGAGAGATAGATATCTAGAAAGATAGATCGATAGAGAGACACAAAAATAGATAGATTGATATATAGATAAATAAACAAATAGATATAGAGATAGATAGATAGATCGATAAACATATAGATAGATAGAGAGACAAATAGATTGACATATAGACAAACAAATAGGAAGATAGATAAATAGACAGATAAAAAGATAGATAGATAAATAGATAGATAGATAAATAAGTTTATTGAAAGAAAGATATACAATTACATAGATAGATAGATAAATAAGTTTATTGAAAGATAGATATACAATTACATAGATAGATAGATAAATAAGTTTATTGAAAGATAGATATACAATTACATAGATAGATAGAAACATATATAGAAAGATATATAGAAAGATTGATAGAGAGATAGATAGACAAATAATTAGAATAAATAGTTTAATGTCAAATAATAAGACATATCGAAATAAAAATAGATAGATGGATAGAAAGACAAATAGAGAGACATTTAGTTATATGGATATATGGACAAATTGATAGTTAGATTGCTAGACAAATAGATAAATGGATAGATAGATAGATATACTTATTGAAAGTTAGATTGATAGAGTGATAGATAGTATTTCTGATAGATGGATAGATAGATGATTAGATTGATAGATAAATTGATTGATATATAGACAGATAGATATATAGATAGATAGATAGATAGACAGATAGATAGATAAATTGGTAGATACATCAATATAAAAAAATATAGACAGATAGATAGCCAGGTGGATAGATAGATAGATAGAAAGATACATAGAAAGATAGATAGATATATAGATAGATGGAAAGATAAATAGATAGACAGCTATATAGAAAAAAAGAAAGAAAGACAGATAGATAGAATGATAGATAGATATAAAGATATGTAGACAGACAAACAGATAGATAGATGGGAGACAGATAGATACACAAATAGATATACAAGTAGATAGACACATATAAAGACATAATGACAGATAGATTGACAAATAGATAGACAAATAGATATATAGATAGATAGATATATAAATAAACAAATAGATAGACAGATAGATGGACATATATATTGACACAAATTTTGAGAAACAGATCGGTAGACAGATAGACAAATAGTTAGACAGATAAATAGATATATAGATAGAAAGATATATAGATAGAAAGATATATAGATAGAAAGATATATAGATATAATGATATATAGAAAGTTATACTGATAGATAGATACATTAATAGATAGAGCAATAGACTAATTGATTGAGATATAGATAGATAAATAAATATATACACATATAGATAGATAGACAGATAAACAAATAGATAGATAGACAAATAGATAGAAAAATAGAGGCATATAGGCATACAGATATATAGATAGATAGACATATTGAAAGAAAGGTAAATATATAAACAGATAGAAAGATAGATAATTAGATATATAGATAGATATGCTGAAAGATACATAAACATATAGGCAGATAGATTATTTGATATCACTACAAGAAAATATCAATTTAGCTATGGAAATTTATCTAGTGATCAATTCATAACTAAATTGTGAAAGATTATTTAGGGAAAAGATAGGGATTTTTGATTTTACTTTGAAATAAAAATTTGTAACAGATTAGTGATGGAATTAGTCGATTGAAAATTTTCTTCACAATTTTTTTTCGTAAATTTCTACACATTGAAAAGCGGGAAATTAATGATGGATTTAACCACGGATTTTTTTTGGCTAAATAGTTTCAAACAAAATTCATCGCTAATATGATCGTAAATTCTATGCAAAGAAAAGCAAGAAATTTAGCGATGGATTTTACCTAGCTAATTAGATCCATACATAAACCATCGCTAATATGTTCGTAAATTCTACGCAAATAAAAGCGGAGAATTTAGCAATGGATTTAGCAATTGATTTTTCCTAGCTAATTAGTTTCGGACATAATCTATCGCTAATATAATCATAAATTTCACGCAAATAAATGCTAATTAGATTGATGCAAAATCTATCGCTAACTAATTATTTGATTTTTTAACTATTTTATATTTTATTATAAGCGATTATTCTTTAAATTTTATTTTTCACTAAATATATCCATTTAGCTAGGAATTTTTCCCTAGCTATTTGGGATAGGGATAATTTTCATCACTAATTTTTAATGATATTTTAAAAAATAAATGAACATACAATAAAATTTATACTAATAAAAATATTAAATAATTCAGTGTATGATAAAATATAATATATTTACAAAAATATCATAATTAACGAAAAAAATAGTTAATATTAATATTATTTTAAGTTTAAAAAATAGTTTTATGCCTAAAAGAAATTTTTTAAAATTAATTACTAAAAAATTTGAAAATTTTGAATTATAAAAAAATTTATAATTTTTCATAATAATAAAATGAAAATATATTGATTTATTTAAAGATAAATACACAAAAATTTGTCCCTACTAAAATTTATAAGAACTAAATAATTGAGTTAAATTTATACTATTAGATTTTAATATTTCGTCTTTATTAAATTTAAAAAATATAAATTTTTCTTAATAATAATCTCACTTTAAGTAATTTTTAAAATTTTAGAATTTATAAATTATATAAAATAAAATGAAATTTTATGACTTTAAAATTTTTTCATATTATCTTAATAAAAATTAATATGAATACTTAAAAATTTATAAACTTAAAAAATATATATCTGGATATTTTTAACATAAATTGTATTTATAATTATTAGGAAAGCATCTTGAAAATTAATACTCTTTTCATGTGTGCCTTGCTATATTAAGTTTATAAATTTTGTATCCATTTGATTTGTTTTTCTATATGAAGGCTAAACATATATTTTTTGAAATTATTTATATATATATTGTTTAATATATTTGATTTTTATAAATTGAAAGGTGTTTTCTTTTCATTTGTGACTTGCTGCATGCACATTAATTTGGTGAAAATATTTTATTAAATAAAAAAAAATTAAGATGAGTCTTTGGGGGCATTTGTTTTTTCGGCTTAACGCTGAAAACAAACTAGTTTTAGTGTTAAGCTAAAACATATTATATATTTTTAACTCTTTTCACTTAAAATTATTTAAAAAATGCTTAAACTATTAAGCTATTTTTTTGGCTTTTTCTATTCAAAAAAAGAGAAATCGAACAATGATGTATCGAATAATGCTCAATCAGCATTTTCGAGTTCCCCTTCATAAATAAAAAATCCTTTCTCCCTTAATAGAAATATAATATTTAAAAAAATAAACAACTTAATTCTTAATGCTATTAAGTACCATTTAACATTATGCTCAAAAAAAGTTTTATTAAGCATTAAGTAAAAAAAACAAATACCCCCTTAATGTTTTATATATATTTATTGTATATTAAATGTTTTTATAATTTAAAATTAAAACATTAATGGAATTTTAAAACATAATAAAACTTAATAAAGTTAATAGTTAGAGAATGCAACTAGTCTTTAACTTAATAAACTTAATAAACTATAAGTCTTTCCATCACCCTCTCTCTCTCTCTCTCGACTCCAGAGTGGAGGGATCCGTGCTACTGTAAAATCATAAAAACCACTAGTCTTTAATGATTCATCATCCATGGCAGAAATTTGATTATGTCCTCACGGAAGAGATCTGATAAAGTCATCAGGTTTTCCATTCTTCCATGTTTTTTTATTCATAATCTAATAATCAGCTCTGTGAAAAAAATTCACTACCATGATCGATGTCATTGAGTAAATTCATGAATAAAGATCAATCAATGAGTACATTATGTAGCCAACATGTATTTCATTAGTAATGTAGGAATGTTGCTTGTTTTGTCTCCACTTTAGAAATATGGCGAAATCGTTATTAATCTAAAAGCTAATTCTCACAAAAGAGGTCCATCACTAATCATTCTTCCTGTAGATATTTTTTTGGAGTTCTGGCAATCCTGAAATTGCATGGAATATTCTTGCTGAACATTAATTCATGTTTTTAACATATTTCCCCACTATTCTATATACAATTATCATTTGCAATAGGTGGCTGGATTGATATGCAAACCATAATTTACATTGGGGCAAAGAGATTGCAAGACTGTGATTATAATAACATTGTGCCTATTTTGATGTGTAATTGTGTTGAATGTTGACATGTTCTTATGATTGATATGAAGTCTCATTTCGTGGTCTTTGGTTCGAATGTTATATGTTTTTTCACTTTATTATGTGATGTAGGCGCTCATGAATATCTATCTAATTTATATTTTTGCATTTTACTTTCTTATTTGAGGTTTGGAGTTTACAATTCAAATAAAAACCACAACTTACAAGTAGTTGCGGTCCCTATTATACTCCAACATATTAGTGTAGTTGTAAGACTACTTACATGTATTTCTTAATTTCTTTATAATACAAAATAATCATTTTATATTATTGTTATTATTTTTAGAGTTTTGAGAATATTAATAATACCATTATAAGTATTTTTAAAAAGTGGTGATTAATATTATTGGTAAATCAACTTATAAAAGATTTTATATTTCTTATAATCTTATTAATCTCATTAGTATGTTGAAATTTTGAAAAAAAAAATTTCACTTATTTTAACTTATAACAAGGATCCAACAATATCACTGCAATTAATACCATATTCATCTTGTCATTGTACTAATATTTTTAAAATGCAATGCTCATTATTATGGGTATAATTCACAAAAAAATATTTTTGCTCTGTTATCATTATAAAATAATGATTTGAAGCAATTCACTTAATGAAAATTAGTGTTAAAAGTAATATATTTGATATTTTGACCCCTAAATATGTAATGTGATGATATAAAACTTTTATAAGAAATCATACAAACTTCTCATCTTTTGTCAATCTTTTTTAATTAACTATTCTTTATGTTCAATCATAAAATTTATTTTTTCTGTCTTTTCATTCATTCAAATGTTTATTTATGAGCTACAATTATACTTATCATTAAATATATATGTTGAGATTTATCTTGTTGATATATCCAAACACAAAGAATTATTATACACAATTCTTTCTTCTCCAATATGTTTCATGAAAAATTATAAATGAGAAGAAGAATTTTTCACATATTTAATATATTAATAAAAATGAATAAATGAATTTGTAATCTCATTGATATTATCTTTAACTATAAGAATCACGAATTAAGAGAAATATTGCATATGAAAAAAGTTTTAAACAAATAATAATTCATTTTTATATGCTTAAACAACATACAACTTATGTTTAATTATATGTGTCTAACTATATATAAATATTAGTATAACTATATAACACTATATAATTAAATATAATTATATTTGTAACTATGTATACATATATGTATACATATATGTATACATATATGTTAATCTATATATTTGTTTATAACTTTGTATATATTCATGTATAACTATTTGTATGAATATATCTATATATAACTATATGTTTAACTATATAAAAATATGTATACCTATATATACTATATGTATAATAATATATAACTATAAATAATTGTATCTTACTATATGTATAACTATAAAATCTAAATACATAACTATATTTAGATCACGTAGTAAGCCAACAATGTACATCATGATATATCTTATCAGAGAAAATATATAAAATTTATTTTTTCTACGAAAGAGTTGTCATACTTCTTAAGTATTTGATCTCAATAATAAAAAAAATCTTAGATATTTCACATAATGTGTGAAACTTGGTTTGTAGATTTTAGTTTAGATATATCAAACTGATTATCTCGTATAATTGGATCATTTTAATCGTATACAATTAGTTTCACATACTCACATCTTGATCAACTTAAAAAAATTAAAAAATTGACATATTTCTATTACAAAATATAGTAAATATTGAGTAAAATTATTAAATCATTTCTTGGGAGACTGCTTGAGGCTATAAATTGCCTTTCATATTCTGTATATTATATATGTGTTCTTTTCTTTTAGGAACAATAAATCCTATTGACTATTATATGAGTATTTTTTTATATAAATTATTATAAAGAAATGTATTCTTTATATCTAACTAATACATATTTTAAAAATGTTATGATAATTAGAAAGTAATAACCTATTAGTGGTCATGTTAATCATATGAAATAATGTGTACCAAGAATCAATATCATAAGGCTATGTAAAATCATTCATAACCAACCTAGTCTTGTTGATCGATCTTTTCATTAGGTCCCTCTTTATTATATATATTTGTCTATAATGTAATTGGAATGTCCAACTCATCATTCTAAACTAGATCATCTGATAAGATAGAAAACTAATTTAAAATAGATTGCAAATATATCCATTTAGTATATACATTTTTGGATTGAGATCATCAAGTCCTTTAATGCTCATTTTTATTTCTCTCTCTTGGTGAGATTTAAATGTCATGTCCAGTGGATCATGATTACTTTAGAAGTTCTTATTTTGTATGTATATATTAGAGGTCATTGTCTTGATGTGATGGCAAGTATCTTTGTCAAAGGACAATAAGTCTTGGATTTGAGATTTATTAGACAGATTTTTTTGATTTTTGAAAGAATATTATTGAGATATTAATATCTCATAAATCTTACACGAAGCAAGGGTCTTGTATACTGGGTACAACCTCCAATGATATTATTGAATAATACTTTTCTTGTAGTTCTTATTTTTAAGAAGTAAATGATGTTAAGTATCTATCATTTAAGCATTTTTTTTAATTTTGAGGATAATTAGATAATTTATCAAACATCTAGCATTAATATTCTTTTACAAATCATAATTGGTCAGAGAATGAACAAATATCTAATTGTAATATTTTAATAATTTAGTACTCCTAAATATTTTAAGAGTATGATAATGATGTGCTTTCATTAATATTCTCTCTCTAGGTAATTTCAGGTAGGCCCATCTTTTCTCTTGATTTAGGGTGATATTCAAACTCAAGACCTCACTGATAAATTATAATTTTTTAGGTTGTGTCTTCAATCAGGTTTTGAGTATGCTTTTTATTGATGATGCAATTTCAAACATTCATATGTTAAAATTTAATCATTTATTTTAGCTTGTTCTTATATATATATATATATATATATATATATATATATATATTTATATATATATATATATGTATGTATGTATGTATGTATGTATGTATGTATGAATATATGTATGTGTGTGTGTGTGTGTGTGTTTCCATGTATGTATGCATGTATTGAATTTTTATCTTGTAAAATTTAGTTGCAAATTTTTTGTGCCTTGTGTTTTTAGGTTTGAGGTAATTTTGAACAAACAAAGATATTTTTGAAGCTCTGGTTATGGTGTTTATTCCTTTTTTATGTTTAAGTCATAATATCTAGCTGTTTGATGTTCATGCTCCATAATGGATATTTATACTCTACTTTATGTAAATACTTGTAGAGGGAAGAGAAAAAAAGAGGTCATATATATATATATATATCCATTATGTATGTATATATCCATGTATGTATATATCCATATATGTGTGTATGTATGTATGCATTGAACTTTCATCCTGTAAAATCTAGTTACAATTTTCTTGTGCCTTGTGTTTCCAGGTTCACCACAATTTCAAACTAACAAAAATGATTTTTGTAGCACTGGTTAAGGTGTTTGTTCCTTCTTTTTAATGCTTATGAAAGAATATCTATCTGTTTCATGTTAATGCTTCATTATGGATATTTACGCTCTACTTTATGTAAATACTTGTAGAGGGAAGAGAAAAAGGAGGTCATATATGTATGTATGTATGTATACATGTATGTATGTATTTATCCATGTATGCATGTATGTATTAAACTTTCATCCTGTAATATCTAGTGGCAAATTTTTTGTGCCTTGTGTTTTCAGGTTCAATGCAATTTCGAACAAACAAAGATGAATTTTTATACTTATGATAGAATATATAGCTGTTTGATGTTCATGCTCCATAATGGATGTTTATGCTCTACTTTATATAAATACATGTACATATATAGCAGTATATATGTAATTGTCATATATAATGGTTTATATGTACACATACATATATAATAGTATATATGTACAAGTATTTACTAGTATATGTGTATGTACATATATTCTATTATATATATATATATATGTACATATATATTAGTATATATATACATATACACTGTAGTATATGGACATATTTATATGTACATATAAATACTCAGTATATGCACATATATACACTGCAGTAAATGTACATATATACTATAGTGTATATGTGTACGATGGTATATATGTACAAGTATTTACCAGTATATATGTACATACTTGTACATATACACTGTAGTGTATATTTACATAAAGGTACATATATATGTACATATATACTACAGTGTATATGTATACACTAGTATATATGTACATATACACTACAATATATGTACATATTTATATGAACACATAAATACTCAATATGTGTACATATATACACTATAGTATATGTACATGTACACTTACATGTACATATTTATTATAGTGTATATGTATACACTTGTATATATGTACATATTTATTATAGTGTATATGTATACACTTGTATATATGTACATTTAAACTATAGTATATATGTACATATATACTAAATATAATATATTTATCAAAATAGAATATTATTTGTTTATTTATTTTGATTTGATTGACTGGTTTAATTTTTATACAGATATAATACAATAATGGTTTCCATATTTAGCTTTTAGAAGAGAGAAATTTTCATTAGACATGACACACCAAAACTCGGACAGCTTTGTCATAGCAGAAAGATGGTGACCAGAGGAGCTGAGGGAGAGAAAGCAATGTAAATGCACGGATAGATTATACTTTATGCACTGTTTGTAGATACATTGATGAATAAGAAGTAATAAAATTTTTTTATGTTTTTGTTTTAATTAGGTAAAATATTGTATCAGAATAATTTATTAAATGATTTTATTTTTTATTAATTATAAATTATAATTTATAGCTTCTATTTTTATTAAATTCAATATAAAAATATTAAATTATTTAATTAAATTTTTTGAAAAAAAATTAAAATTCTGAAAATAGTTTTAGAATGGAAATAGCTAGGGATTTTTCCATTGCTAATTTGGTTAGGGAATTTTCCCTTGCCAATTTGGTTAGGTAATTTTCCCTTGCCAATTTAGATAGAAAAATCATTATTTTATCTAGGGAATTTTTTGTGGCTAAAATTGTTTAGCTAAAGACTTTTTCCCTCATTAATTATTAGCGACGAGCACTTTAGATTAGGAAAGGATCCGTCATTATATGTGTTTAGCGACAGAAACACCCATTTAACTTACTAATTTAGCTAGGGTAACTATTATTTTAGCTCGGGATATTTCCCTCACTAAAATTTTTTAGCTGGGGACTCTTTTCCTTGCTAAATTTTAGCGACGAATACTTTAGATTGGGAAAGTTTCCATCATTAATCCGTCGCTATATCCCGTTTAGCGACGGAAAACAACAATTTAGCTAGAGAATTGTCCCTAGCAATTTAGGATTTTTTTGTAGTGTAAATTGATATACAAAGAGAGAAAGATAGAAAGATGTGTAGATAGACCAATAAATAGATAGACAAGAAGATAGATAGATAGACTGACAGAAAGACATATAGAAGATAGTCAGATAGATAAATAGATAGATAGACATACCAGATAGATAGATATAAAGACAGATAAAAAGATAGATAGATATATAAATAGAAATATAAAGCAATTTATAAAGACAATTAGATAGTTATACTAATAGAAAGATAGATAAATAAAAATATAGAAATATAGAAAGATAGACAGATTGATTGATTGATAAAAATCAATTTATACAAATAATAAAATAGATAGATAGATAGATAGATAGATGGAGAGATATAGATAAATAAATAGATAGAAAAATAAATATATATATAGATAGACATATATATAGATAGATAGATAAATAGACAGTTATGAAAATAGACAGAAAGACACATATACAGATATACAGATAGATTGATAGATATATAGACAAATAAATAGATATGAAAAATAGTCAAATAAATAGATAGATAGATATACAAATATATAAATAGAATGGTACATAGATAAACATATAGATAAATAGATAGATAAATAGAAAGTTAGTTAGTTAGTTATATAATTATATAGGTAGACATGCAGACAGAAAGATAGACTGATAGATAGATTTATAGATTAATAGATAGATATATAGATATATAGATAGAATGATAGATAAACCGATAAATTGATAGATAAAGAGATATACGGTTTGAGAGATAGACATATAAAAATAAGAAGATAGATAGATAGATAGAAGACAAATAGTCAGTATGATAAGGTTGATAGATGGATTAGATTGATAAATTAGATAGATAGATAGATAGATAAATAGAGAGATAGGATAGATAACTAGACACATTGGGTAAAAATATAGATAACTAGATAGATAAATAGATAGCTAGAGAGTTTAAACCAAATAGGCTGATAGACTAATATACTAAGAGACTAATTGATAGAAATATAAGTTAGATAATCAGATAGATATAAAAAAACGAAAGACATATTGACTAAGAGCCCAGATTGATAAATAACCAAATAGATAGATAGTATTAGTAGATAATGATAGAAAAATAGATAAATAGATAGATTGATAGACAGAATATAGATAGATAGTTCCATAGATAAATAGTTAGACCAAATGATAGATAAAAAGTTAAATATGTTAGATTGTTACATAGATTGATAAGATAATAAAGACATTAAATAAAGAAACAAATAAAAAGATGGACCTATAGATAGATAGGACAAATATACATATAAATAGATAAAATATAGATAACTATAAAGATATATAGAAAAATAGATAGATAGACAGATATAAATATAGATCGATAGTAAATAGATAAACTAATACACTAATAGATAGCAAGATAGATAGATAGATAAATAGATATAGCAGATAGACACAGTTACAAATATATAGATATATAAAAAGCTTGATAGAAAGAAAGATAGATAATAGATGGATATATAGATAGAAAAATAGACACAAATAGACACAAGACATAAAGATCTATAGATAGATAGATATATTAATAAATATATAAGTAGCCAGAAAGATAGACAAACATATAGAAAGGTAGATGTTTAATAGATAGATAGATAGATATATATATATATATATATATATATAAACATATAGATAGACAGACAGATAGACAGATAGATAGATAAATTGATATAAAGATAGAAAGATAGATAAATTGACAAATACATAGATAGATAGATAGACATATAGAGATATTAATATATAGATAGAAAGATAAAGATATAGAATAATAGACTAATAGAATATATGAAAAATAGATAGATAAATAGATAGAAAGATAGCCAGATTGACATAAAGATATATAAACAGATATAAAGATTTATAAATAGATAGATTGAAAAATAGTTAGATAAATACGTATACACTTATATATATATCGATAGATAGATAGATAAACATACATGCAGATAAATAGATAGCTAGATAGATAGATAGACAAATAGATACATTATAAACATTGTATATAGATAGATAGATATGTAGATAAATAGTCAGATAATGAGATATACACATAGATAGATAGATATATAGATAAATACATATACTAATAGAAAGAGAGAGATCGAGATATAAATATGCAAATAGACTGGAAGATAGATTTATAGATAGATAGAAAGAGAGATAAGAAGATAGACATATAAAAAGATAGATATACATTGATAGACAAGTTGAATGATAAATTTATAGACAAATAGACTGATAGACTTTTAAAAAGATAGAAAGAAATAAATAAAGATATATTGATAGATACATAGATTACTAGATATATAGATATGCAGATAGATAGATGAACACATAAATAGATAGAAACATAGACATATAGACACACACACAAACACACACACACACACATAAACACACACACACACACACACACACACATATAATAGTTAGATAGATAATTAGATAGATAAATAAATAAAATGATAGATAGATAGTTAGATAGACAAATAGATAGATAAATAGATAAACATATCGGTAGATAAGGAGATATAAAGATAGATAGATAAAAAGATATCTAGATAGATAAATAGATAAATAAATAAATAGATAGATGGATAGATAGATTGACATATAGATTGATAACCATATAAATAGTCAAATAGATAAATAGAAAGATAGATAGTTAGATATACATATATATCACTAGACACATAGATAGATAAGCACAAAGGTAGATTTGAAAATATGAAGATATATAGATATATAGATATAAAGGTATATACATAGATAGATAGATAAATAGATTGACGGATAAATAATTATATACATAGATACATAGAAAGATAAGTAGATTGTCAAATATATTTATATAGATATATAGATAGATAAATAGAAAGACATATAGATAGATAGACATATAAAGAGATATATAGATAGATAGACATATAGATATATAGATAGCTAAAGAGATACACAAATAGATAAATAGATTGACAGATCAATCATATAGTAAGAAAGATAAATAAATAGATAGATAGATTGTTAGATAGTTAGATTCTAATATAGATAGATATACAAATAGATACATAAACACATAGAAAGATAGACAAATAAACAAATATACATATAGCGTGATACATAAATAATAAAAACAAATAAATAGATAGACAAATAGAATGATAGACTAAAAAATAGATAGATAGTTTGGTAGATAGAAAGATAAATTGATAGATTAATTGATTGATACATAGACAATTAGATTTAGACAATTAGAAAGATAAACAAAAAATAGATAGACATATAGATAAATATATAAATAGATAATATATAAACAATAGATTTGTAGACATGTAGATTTACTGATAGATAGATTCACATATAGATCATGAGTATAGATATAAAGATAGATAGATAAATTGATTGATGATAGAAACAATAGATAGATAAACAAAAAGTATAAATAGATAGATAGATCTATTATGATAGATAATGATTAGATTGATAGAAAGATATAAAGATTAAAAAGATCACAAATTGATGATAAATATTAGATAGAAATATAGACCTATAGAAGTAAGATAGATAGACAGATATATAGATAGAGAGACACACATGTAGAGTAGTTAGGTAAATATATTGATAGATATATAAATAAATAGATAGAAAAATACATGGAATGATAAAAAAACTTATAGACTAATAGACTAATAGATAGATAAAGATCTAGACACACAAATAGATAGAAAGATTCATAGATTGATAAAGAAATAGATAGACAAAATATATGATATATAGATCTTATAGAATACTAGATATAGATAAAGAAATATATATATACAAATATTTAGTTAGATATATAGATAGTCATATATATAGATAGACAAACAGATAGTTAGTTAGATAAATAGACATATAGACAAATAGATATATAGACTTTCAAATAGTTATACAGATAGATAGATAGATAGAGATAAATAGATAGTTAGATAGTCTGTGAATTAGATAGATAAAAAAGATAGAGAGATGGATAGATTAATAGATTAATAGATTCAAAGATTGATAGATAGAAAGAAAGATAGATAGATAGATCTATATACAGAAAGATAGATAGACATAAATAGAAAGTTAGGCAAATAATTTGATAGATAGTTAGATTTATAGACATATAGATTGATTGATGGAATTATACTGAGACTTATAGACCAAAAGACACAAAGTTAGATAGAGAGATAGGAAAATAGATCGATAGATAGATTGATAGATAGATTGATAGATTTATAGAGAAATAGTTAGACAAATAGTATGATAGATAGATAGATTGATTGATTGATAGACAAATTGATAGTTAGATAGGTATAGATAGACAGATATATAGATAGATTGATAGATAGACAGATAGACATTAGACAAATTGATAAATAAAATAGACAAATAGACAGATAGATAGATAGATAAATAGATAGAAAGATAGTTAAATAGTTAGCCAAATACATTAATATATAGATAGGAAAATATATTGTTTGATGCTTAGTGATTTAAACTGATAGAAAGATATTTAGATAGATTGATAGATTGATAGATTAATAGATAAATTGATAGATAGATACATAGATACATAGATACATAGATAGACATATAGACAAATAGAAAGATATCCATATAGGTAGAAAGATATGTATACAGATAGAATGATAGTCAGATATATTAATATACAAATAGATAAATATATAGTTAGAGAAAAAGATACATAGACAAACAAAAAGATAGATAGATAGATTGATTGATTGATAGTCGCATAGACTTATAGACTTAAAGACTATTATAAAAATAAATAGACAGATAGATAGGTTGAAGAAAATTGTCAGATTGACAAATAGACAAATAAATAGATAGCTAAGTAGACAATAATATAGATAGATAGATATATAGATAGACATATTGATATATAAAAGATAGATATATAAACCATTTGATAGATAGACAAATAAATAGATAGCTGATAGTCATATAGGCAGATAGACTTATAGATAGATATATAGACAGAAAAAATGATAGATGGATATATAATTATATATATATACAAATTGACTGATATACATATATATAGAAATAATGTTAGATGGTTATATAAATAGATAGATAAAGAATTAGATAGTTAGATAATTACATAGATTGATAGATAAACAAATGATTGATATATTGAAAGACATATAGACAAATATAGGTAGAAAGATATATAGATATATAGTTTGATTGATTGAAAGATAGATAGATAGATATATTGATTGAAAGACATATGGACATATAGTTAGATAGATAGACATATGGACATATAGGTAGATAGATATTGAAACATATAGAATGATTGATTGATTGATTGATTGATAAATAGACACAAAGACACAGACTTATATACTGATAAAATACAAGATATATATAGAGATAGATAGATTGACAGATAATCAAATAGGAAAATAAATAGATAGACGAGTTGATAGATAGATAGATATATAGAAAGAAAGATAGATAGATAAATAGACAAATTAATAGTTAGACATATAGATAGATAGATAGATATGTAGATACACATATATACAAATAGATAGATAGATATGTAGATAGACATATATACAAATAGATAGATAGATTGATAGATAAACAAATAAATCGAAAGATAGATTTAAAAATATAAATATAGACATATAAATAAATAGACATATAGATTAATAATCTGATAGACTAATAGATAGAAAAAGATTAATAGTTATTCAAATACATAGATAGATAGAAATATTGAAAGATAAGTAGATAGTTAGATAGATAGATACACAGATTGACAGAAAGATAGATATATAGATAGACAGATAGATATATGGTTATATAAATAGATAGGCACATAGATAGAAAGATAGTTAGATAGATAGGTAGATTGATAGAAAGATAAATAGGTACATAGAATTTCATATAGACAGATAGTCAAATAGTTATATATACATTTAAATATATAGACAAATATTTAGATAGACAAATTGATAACTATACAGATAGATAAATAGACAAAATGAAAGATATACATATAGAAAGATAGACATATAGATACATAGATAAATAGCTAGACAAATAGATAGAAATAGAGATAGACTAGCAGGTTAATAAAAAAAGAGAGTTAGACAAAAAGATAGATATAAAGATAGATTGTTTTTGAAATAGAATGATAAATAAATTGAAAGATAGAGATATAGATATATAGATAGATAGTCTAAAAGAATGATTGTAAGATATTCAGATAGACAAATATATTGAAAGATAGATATACATATAGATATAAAGATAGCTATAGACATAGCTAGATATGCAAGAAAAATAAACAAATATAAAATAGATAGATAGACAGACATATAAATAGATAGTTAGATTGATATATAGATGGACACATAGATAATTAGATAAATAAGAATAAAGATAGATAGATTGATTGATTGACACATAGTTAGAATTATAAATATATATATAGATAGATAGATAGATAAATAGACACATAGATAGATAGACAAATAGACACATACAGAGATAGATAAAACATTTATATAGATAAATAGATAAATATATAGTTACATATACAAATACAAAGATAGACTGTTAGTCAAATAGATAGATAGACAGAAAGAAAAATAAACATATTGATATATTGATAGATTGATAGATAAATAGATAGAGAGAGATAACAATTAAATAGATAGATATATAGACATAGATACCGATAGATAAATAGAGACATAACAGATAGAAAAAATAGACAAATAGACATAGATAGACTAATAGACAATAAATAGATTG
>JAREIK010013117.1:0-23374 GCA_029783825.1 Sapria himalayana
AAATTATTTTTATTTTAATTTTCATTAATTGTTTATTAAATTATTTTGGTGAGACAAATATACCAGTTTTATTAAATAAACATAATCACTAAATTATATTTTATCTAATTAATAAATAAGATAAACAATTATTACTATAATTTTAAACAATAATAATGATCAATAATTTTTATTGATCATTATATAATTATTGATTTTAAATAATTATTTAAAATCTTTTAAACAATTATTATTAAACTATTATAAAAATACCAGTTTAATTGTTAAAATATTTTTAACAATATTAAATAAACAATTCTAACAATGATAATCAGTTATTATATATTATAATAAAACTAATAATTATTCTTATTATATAAAATAATTAGTTAATAGTATATATTTAAGAATATAGTAAATATTATTAATATTAAAATAATATAATAATAATATACACTATATAATATATATAATTATTAAATAATATATAATAATTATTTTAAATAATAAATATTAATTATATTATTTTATATTAATATAATAATATTTATTAAAATAATATATATTATTTTTTTTATTATATTTTATTATATAATAATAATAATATATAATTGTAAATAATATATAATTATATATAATTATATATAATTATATATAATTATATTATAATAAATTATAATATATAATTAATTAATATTATAATTATTAATTATATATTATTAATATT
This sequence comes from Sapria himalayana, assembly GCA_029783825.1. Classification (NCBI taxonomy): domain Eukaryota; kingdom Viridiplantae; phylum Streptophyta; class Magnoliopsida; order Malpighiales; family Rafflesiaceae; genus Sapria; species Sapria himalayana. The sequence goes on from JAREIK010013117.1 coordinate 707, forward strand.
ATAATTATATTTATATAATTATAATTATATAATTAATAATATATAATTAATAATTATAATATTAATTATAATAATCTTATAATATATATATTATAATTATAATAATATTAATATATAATTAATTATAATAATTGTTAATAATAGTAAATATATTATATAATTATATATTATATTATATATTATAATTATAATTATAATTTTAATAATATATAATTAATAATAATTAATAAATATTATTAATATTATAATTATTATGTTAATTGTAAATAATAATATATAAATAATTATATTATAATTAATATAAATATATATTATTTATTAATTATAATATAATTATAATAATTAGTTGTATATACTATATATTATAATATATTTATTATAATGTGAATACCAATTATAATATAATTATTTTAATATCATTATTTGTAAATATAATTGTTATTTTAATACTTAATTATAATAATAAAAATGTTTTACATAATCTATTTTACTATATATTTATTGTAATTAGTTTGATCATTAATCTTAAAATAATTATAATAATGATTATTTTTTAATAATCAGTAAATAATTATTTCATAATAATGATCAACTAATATTTTAAAATATTTTTGATTCATCCATTATTATTAAACAATTATTGATTTTCAAAACATAAAATATTTTTTTATGCATTCAAAAATATTTGTTTATTATTGTTTTTTCTAGTGCGTTTAAAATAATTTAAATAAAATATATTTTATTGATCATTATTATAATATATTTATGTTATTATATATATTAGATATTGTTTATACTAAAATAAATTAATTTTATTTTACTATATAACAATTATTAAATAAACAATTATTATAATATAATTATATAATTTTATAAATGAATATTTATTTTTTAGGCTTTTAGTGGTTTATACGTTTTATTTTAAAAAATAAAATATCAAACAAAATTTCTATACTTTTTTCTCATTTTCATAGGTTATAACCTTTGAAAATATAATAATTTTTAAAATTTTTTGAAATGTGAATACAATACTAGTTATTATAATATTAATAATTATATATCATATAAATTCAATATAAACAATTTTATAGATATATATAATAATAATGATCAAATTAAATTATAAATATTGCTATTAAGATAGATATTAATAAAAAAATAATTACAAAACACAAATTGATTCAGAATTATAGTAAAATATATTTCTGGTAACTATTTTTAATTTTTCAATTTTAACTTCTTTTATAAGCATATATATTTTTTAAATTATATTTGTCGCACTCATAATTTATTTTATAATAAATATTTCAATAAAAATAAACTAATATATAATTAAAATGAATATTTAAAATTATAATAAATAGAATTAAAAATTAGATTTATTAATTATTAATTAGTATATAGTGGTTTAATGGTTTATTTATTTTGGTATTACGAGGTTTATGAGTTTAGTGATTTAACTGTGCATGCATTTAGTGGTTTATAGGTGTTATTTAAAAAAAATATCAAAAAATTTATTTTTTTTATTTTTGCTATTTTCAAAGGTTATAACCTTTGAAAATATAATAATTTTTAAATTTTTTTCAAAAGTGAATACTATATTTAGTTATAATAATCATTATATTTATATATCAAATAAATTCAATATAAATATTTTTATTGATAAATATTCTAATAATGATCAAAGAATAATATATAATCTATTATTAATAAGATAGATATCAATTTAAAAATATAATTACAAAACCTAAAATGATTCAGAAACAAAGCAAAATATATTACTATATAATATTTTTTTGTTTTAAATTTTATTTCTTTTAAAAAGTTTATCTATATTTAATTGATGAAAAATAATTATATAAATTATATTTGTCTAACTCAATTTATTCTGTAATTAATAATTATATAAAAATAAACGAATAAATAATTAAAATTAATATTTTAAATTATAATGAAAAAGATAATATTGAGATTTATTATTTATTATTTAGGGTATACCTGTTTAAAATGATTATCTATTTAGGGTTTTCGAGATTTAGGAGTTATTGATTTAAGTATTTAGGCATTTAGTGGTTTATAAGATTTATTTAAACAATGAAATAACATAAAAATTATTTTTGTTATTTTTTCACATTTTCAAAGGTTATAACATTTGAAAATATAATAATTTTAAATTTTTTTTAAAATGTAAATAAAATATTTAGTAATAATAATCATTATAATTATAGTTAATATAAACTAATTATAAATAATTTTATTGAAAGATATGATATCAATTATCAAAAAATAAATTAATAAACTATTATTAATATGATAGATATAAATTAAAATATAATTACAAAACCTAAAATGATTCAAAATCAATGTAAAATTTATTACTAAATAATAATTTCTGGTTTATAAATTTTTAGTTATTTTTATAAGATTATATTTTTTTTATTAAAAGTAAATTATTAATATTATATTTGTCTAACTAATTATTTATTTTGTAATTAATATTTATATAAAAAATAAACTAATAAATATTTAAAATGAATATTGAAAATTTTAATGAATACAAATTAAAATGAGATTTAAGATTTATTATTGCTGTATATGTAATTTTTTTTGATTATCTATTTGTATAACCTACTATTTATTCTTTTTTAATATTTTCATGTAAGTGCATGAAATTAAATATTAAGAGGCGGGGGATGCAGCAGTAGCACAATAATGGAGGTCTCGCTGACCAGACCGAGGGCTGAAATTGGAGTAGAGCATGACCCGTCTCATGATCCGACCCGCTCCGGTTAAATGAACCGAGAGAAATTTTAATATAAAATGTTTTGTAATTTTATTTTCGGGTGGCTGTTTTTGGGCCCGTGGAACTATTCATCATCTCTCTCCTCTCTATGTGATTTATCATGACTATTTTGTGTGCTGCATACTGTAAGACATTTCTGTTGCTTTAATCTGTAATTCATAAGCATTTTCTAGATGATTTAACTAGTTGTACTGAGCGACTAACGAACCACCTTATTTTCAGTGTTTATTTCTCATTTTTTTGATTCTATCATGGATGGTTGCTGAATTGGGATATATATCTTGCGTGTTTTCTATTGTTTCTGTGTTTCTGTATCTTAATCTTACTACCGTGGAAGTACAATAGCCCAATAATTATATATGGTATACCGGTTTAATGGATCGATTATTTTGGGGTTTTGTTGTTTAGGAGTTTAGTAATTTATGTTTTTAGGCATTTAGTGGTATATAGGTTTTATTTATATAATAAAAATAAAAAATTTTTTTTTAGATTTTTTTTAGATTATCAAAGGTTATAACCTTTAAAAATAAAATAATTTTTAAAATCTTTTGAAATGTGAATACCATGTATAATTATATTAATCTTATTAATTATATATCATATAAATTCAATATAAATAATTTTAATGATGTATATTATAATAATGATCAAAAATTAAATTAATAAACTATTATTAATAATATAAATATTAATTAAAATATATTTACATAACACAAAATGATTCAAAATCAAATAAAAATATATTACTAAATAATAATATTTAATTTTTAAATTTTTCCATATTTTTATAAGCTTATATTTTTTTATGATTAAAAATAAATTATTTAAATAATATCTGTCTCACTCGAAATTTATTTTGTAATTAATTTTTCTAAAAAATTAAAATATAAATAATTAAAATTAATATTTACAACTATAATAAATAGAAATAAAAATGAGATTTATTATTTATTAAATAGTATACAGCTATTATAAGGTTTATGTATTTAGGGGTTTCGGGTTTTATCAGCTACTGATTTAAGTAAGTAAACATTTAGTGGTCTGTAGGTTTTATTTAAAAAAGAAATAACAAAAAATTTATTTTCTATATTCTTTCTCATTTTTTAAGATCAAAACCTATGAAAATATAATAATTTTTAAATTTTTTTCAAAAGTGAATACAATATTTATTTATAATAATCAGAATAATTAAATATCATATAAATTCAATATAAACAATATTATTGATAGATATTATAATAATTATCAAAAAATAAATTAAAAATCTATTATGAATAAGATTGATATTACTTAAAATATAATATCAAAACCTAAAATGATTCAAAAGCAAAGCAAAATAAATTACTTAATAATAATTATTAGTTTTTAAATTTTTATTCTTTTTATAAGCTTATCTATTTTTTGATGAAAATTAATTCTTATAAATTATATTTTTAACTCATAATTTATTTTATAATTAATATGTATATATAAATAAAAAACTTAACAATCAAAATGAATTTTTTTAATTATAATGAAAACAAATAAAAATGATATTTATTAATTATTATTTAGGGTATATCGATTTAAATGATTATCTATATAGGGGTATCGGGATTTTGTAGTTTAGTGATTTAAGTGTTTAGGCATTTAGTGGTTTATAGGTTTTATTTAAAAATTAAAATAACAAAAAATTTATTTTTATTATTTTTTTATATTTTCAAAGGTTATAACCTTTGAAAATATAATAATTTTAAAATTGTTTTTAAATGTGAATTCAATATTTAGTTATAATAATCATTATATTTATATATCATATAAATTCAATATAAATAATATTATTGATAAATATTCTAATAATGTTCAAAAAATTAATTAATAATCTATTATTAATAAGATAGATATCAATTAAAATATAATTAAAAAACCTATAATTATTAAGAAGCAAAGCAAATTAAATTACTATATAATAATTTTTTGTTTTTAATTTTTTTTTTAATAACTTTATCTATATTTTTTTTTGATGAAAAATAATTTATATAAATTTTATTTGTCTTACTCATAATTTATTTTTTAATTAATATTTATATAAAAATAAACAAATAAATAATTAAAATGAATATTTAAAATTAGAATGAAAAAAATAAAAATGAGATTTATTATTTATTATTTAGGATATGCATGTTTAAAAACATTTCTATTTAGGGATTTTGAGATTTAGAAGTTATTGATTTAAGTATTTAGGCATTTAATGATTTATATGTTTTATTCAAACAATGAAATAAAAAAAAACTATTTTTGATATTTTTTCAAATTTTCAAAGCTTATAACATTTGAAAATATAATAATTTTAAAATTTTTTAAAAATATTTATTCAATATTTAGTAATAATAATTATTATAACTATATATAATATCAACTAAATATAAATAATTTTTTTGATAGATATTATATCAATTATCAAAAAAATAAATTAATAAACTATTATTAATATGATAGATATAAATTAAAATATAATTAAAAAACCTAAATTGATTCAAAATCAAAGTAAAATTTATTACTAAATAATAATTTTTTTTTAGTTTTTGCATCATTTTATAAGCTCATATGATTTTTTGATGAAATTATATTATTTAATTTATATTTTTATCACTCATAATTTATTTTGTAATTAATATTTTTATAAATTATTTAAATTATATTTAAGGTTTATGAGTTTAAAGGTTTAAGTATTTTGGGGCTTCAGGGTTTAGGACTTTAAATATTTATATATTTAGGCATTTAATGGTTTATAAGTCTTATTTAAACAATGATATAACAAAAAATTTATTTTTTTTTATTTTTTCTCATTTTTTAAGGTTATAAACTTTGAAAATATAACAATTTTTAAATTTATTTTATATATGAATACTATATTTAGTTATGATAATCTTATTAATTATATATCATGTAAATTCAATATAAACAATTATATTGAAATATATTATATTAATGATCAAAAAATAAATTAATAAACTATTATTAATAAGATAGATATTATTTTAAATATATTTGCAAAACATAAATTTATTCATAATCAAAGTAAAATTTATTACTAAATAATACATTCTTTGATGTTTTGCATCTTTTTATAAGTTTATAATTTTTGTTTTTAAAAGTAAATCATTTAAATTATATTTTTCTTTCTCATAATTTATTTTTAATTTATAATTCTATAAAAATAAACTAATAAATACTTAAAATGAACATTTAAAACTATAATGAATACAAATAAAATAGAGATTTATTATATATTATTCAGGATATACTAATTTAATGGTTTAAGTATTTAGGTGTTTTGGGGTTTAGTGATTTAAGTGTTTAGGCCTTTAGTGATTTATAGTTTTTATTTAAAGAATGAAAAAAAAAATTTAATTTTTTGTTTTTTTTTATTTTTTGAAGGTTATAACCTTTGAAATTATAATAATTTTTAATTTTTTTTTAAATGTGAATATAATATTCAGTAAAAATAATCTTAATAATTATATATAATGTAAACTCAAAATAAATAATATTATTAATAGATATTATAATAATGATCAATAAAAAATTAATAAACTATTATTAATAAGAATGATATAAATTTAAATATAATTGCAAAATCTAAAATGATTCAAAATAAAATTAAAATATATTACTAAATAATAAATTTTTGTTTTTAAAATTTTGCCTCTTTTTATAAGGATATATATTTTTTTTGATTAAAAATAAATTATATAAAGTATATCTATCTCACTAATAATTTATTTTGTAATTAATATTTCTATAAAAATAAACTGATAAATAATTAAAATAAAAATTTAAAAATATACTTAATAAAAATTAAATTGAGATTTATGATTTTTTATTAATGTACACCTGTTTAATAGTTTAAGTATTTAAAGTTTTTATCATTTAGGAGTTTAGAAATGTATGTTTTTAAGCATTTAGTGGTTTATAGGTTTTATTTAAATAATAAAATATATTACTTTATAATAATTTTTAATTTTTAAATTTTTACTTCTTTTATAAGCATTTATTTTTTTTATTAAAAATAAATTAATTAAAATATATATGTTGCTCTCATAATTTAATTATTAATAAATATTTCTATAAAAATAAACTAATAAATAATTAAAATGAATATTTAAAATTATAATAAATAGAAATAAAAATTAGATTTATTAATTTTTAAGTAGCATATAGCGGTTTAATGGTTTATGTATTTAGGCATTATGAGGTTTAGGAGTTTACTAATTTAACTGTGGATGCATTTAGTGGTTTATAGGTTTTATTAAAAAATTAAAATAATAAAAAATTTATTTTTATTATTTTTTGATTTTTTCAAAGGTTATAACCTTTAAAAATATAATAATTTTTAATTTTTTTTTAAATGTGAATACAATATTTAGTTATAATAATCATTATATTTATATCTCATATAAATTCAATATAAACAATTTTATTGATAAATATTCTAATAATGATAAAAAAATAAATTAATAATCTATTATTAATAAGATAGATATCAATTAAAATATAATTACAAAACCTAAAATGATTCAGAAGAAAAGCAAAATATATTACTATATAATAATTTTTTGTTTTGAATTTTTTTTTCTTTTAAAAAGTTTATCAATAATTTTTTGATGAAAAATAATTTATATAAATTATATTTGTCTAACTCAATTTATTTTGTAATTAATATTTATATATAAATAAACAAATAAATAATTAAAATTATAATGAAAAAAAATTAGATTTATTATTTATTATTTAGGGATACCAGTTTAATTTAAATTAGATCTGTCACACTAATAATTTATTTTGTAATTAAATTTTTCTATAAAATAAATTGATAAATAATAAAACTAAAAATTTAAAATTATACTGAATAAAAATAAAAATGAGATTTATGATTTATTATTAATGTATACTAGTTTAATGATTTAAGTATTTAGAGGTTTTTTTGTTAGGAGTTTAGCGATTTATGTTTTAAGACTTATAGTCGTTTATAGGTTTTATTTAAAAAAATAAAATATCAAAAAAAATTTTATAATTTTTTATCATTTTCATAAGTTATAACATTTGAAAATATAATAATATTTAAAATTTTTTGAAATTTTAATACAATATTTTGTGATAATCATATTAATAATTAGATATCATATAAATTTAATATAAATAATTTTATTAATAGATATTATAATAATGATCAAAAATTAAATTTATAAACTATTAATATTAATATAGATATTAATTAAAAAATATTTACAAAACCCAAATTGTTTCAAATTAAAGTAACTTATATTACTTGATAATAATGTTTAATTTTTAAATTTATACTTCTTTTATAAGCATATATTTTTATTAGATAAATAATATATTATTTAAATTATATTTGTCTCACTCATAATTTATTTTGTAATAAATATTTCTAAAGAAATACACTAATAAATAATTAAAATGACTATTTAAAAATATAATGAATAGCAATAAAAATTAGATTTATAAATTATTAAGTAGTATTTAGCGGTTTAATGGTTTATGTATTTAGGCATTACGGGGGTTAGGAGTTTACTGATTTAACATTATAGGCATTTAGTATGTCTGCTCACGGGACTCGGAGATTTGTGACCCGACCCGACCTCTTGCCCCGAAAGAATCGGGACTAATAAAAATCCATTGACTTTTACTTTTTCCGTCCCGTTCTATCATGTATTTTTTCTTTTTGGATGGTTCCGGATCTTAAGCAATATCCATCCCGAGAATCGTCCCGTCCTAAAAAACCGATACTAGAACCAAGAATATATATGTATATATAACATGAAGATGCCACCACTACTTCCCATCCAATTCCAACGCACCTATTGCTGTTCGGACGAGTTCCAGGCCACCTCATGCCGTTCTAGCCGTGTTTAGTTATGTCCAGCCCTTGTCCGTCGCACTTCTGGTTGCCTCCACCGTGTCTTAGATGCCACCAGCCTTTTGGTTTGTTTTTTTTTGACGAGAATTGAGTGATTAATTATTATTATTATGTGTCTCAGTCAGTTTTGTTGAGTTTTTGTTGTGGTGTTGTGGTCAGGCCGAATGAGTGGGAAGAATGTGTTACAGTCAGTTTTGTAGAGCTTGCTTGTTTGAAATATTTATATGTATTTATGCTTAACATATCATATTATTTAATGTCAATGCAGATGGCACAATCAAGCGGTAAACGAAAAATACAATAAATTGAAGATGATCACATCTCAAATGATCAAAGTACTGGTAAATCCAACCATCATCCTTTCACAAACCCTCATACTGTTATGATAGTTTCTTCAATTCCAATTGTAAAAGAAAGTCAAGGTACATCTGAACCTCACGCTCATAAAAAGAATAAGTCTATTGTTTGGGAAACTTATGAGATATTAGTTGATTCAGGGGGAAATGAAATAGGTGAGGCAGCTTGTATATGGTGTAGGAAAGAATATTTGGCAAAAAGTGATCAAGGCACTTTGTGTTTATGAAAATACTTGAAAGAGACTTGTAAGAAATTTCCACACAAAAAGAATTAATAGAAGCTCACAAAGGTAAAGATAAGTCACAATCTTTGTTGAGTTTCACTAAAGATACTAGTTTAGAGGATAACAAATTAACTTGTTGGCAATTTGATCAACAACTAGTTAGGTAGTCTTTGGTGAAAATGATCATAAAAGATGAATTGCCTTTTTGTTTTGTTGAGAGGGATGAGTTTAAGGAGTTTTGTGAAGTTAGTGTGCCTCAATTTAAATTTCCATCTAGGCACTCTAAACTGGGGGATTGTTTTTCTTTGTTTGAGAAGGAAAATAAGAAATTATTTGATAGCATATCATCTCATTATTGTACAGTCTCAGTGACTACCGACACTTGGACTAGCATTCAAAATTTGTCTTATATATGTTTGACTATTCATTTCATTGATTCTCAATGGAAAATGCATAAAAGGCTTTTAAACTTTTGTGTAATTAAAAGTCATTCTGCAGTTAATATTAGAAATGCTATTGAGTTTTGTATGAATGAATGGGGTTTGAGAGAGTTGATGTGCATTACTGTTGACAATGAGTCAAATAATGATGTTGAAGTTGAACAATTTAAAAAAAGGCTTGTGAAGAAAAGTGTTGTACCTTTGAGAGGCGAGCATTTTCATATGAGATGTCGTGCTCATATCCTAAACTTAATTTTCAAAGATGGCATTGCAATAGTTGAGGGTGCTATTCAATAATTTAGAGGTGTGGTGAAATATGTAAGGAGCAGTCCTAAAAGAATAGATATGTTTAAGTTATGTGTTGAAGAAGAAAACTTGACATATGGATCTTCATTGCAATTAGATTGTCCTACAAGATGGAATTCAACTTATTTGATGCTACAAACTGATATAAAATATTAAAAAGAATTTAATAAGTTAGGGACAAAGACAAAAGGTTTTTGAAGGAGTTTGGATCAAACATTCCAACAGAGAGAGACTGAACAAACGCCAAAATTTTGTCTCATTTCTTGAAAACTTTTTATGAGGTAACTTGTAAATTTTCTGGCTCATAATATTATACCTCTAGTGTTTATTTTCCTGAGATTATTCGAATTTTGAAAAAAATTGAGCTTAGTGAAAATAGTAGAGATACAATGGTGTCTGAAATGGGTATGGAAATAAGGCATATATTCAATAAATAATGGGGTTCTCTTTAGTCAACAAATATTATGATTTTTGTAGCAGTAGTGTTAGATCCTAGATATAAGCTCAAATATCTCAAGGTTATGTACACTTAGTATTATAGAGAGGAATTGGCTAAAAATGTGGTGAAAAATATTATAAATGCTTTAAATGAGATGATGTATGATTATAAAGATTTAAATGAAGATGAATCAAAAGAAGATGATTTCTCTTCTACTGTGTTGAAGAAAAATGATGATTTCTTTGATGGTAGTGATACTTATGTTGATTGTTTTTTTTGTTGAATTGGAGAAAGAACAAGAAGTTGTAGCTTTGGAAGAGTTGTATAGGTACTTGGAGGATAAACTTGAAAAAAATAGAATTGATTTTGATCTTCTAAACTGGTGGAAGGTAAATGAGGTTAGGTATCCTTCTTTGGCAAATGTTGCAAGAGATGTATTTGCTATCCAAGCATCTACTGTGGCCTACGAATCTACATTTAGCAATGGGGGAAGAACTTTAGATAAATCTAGGAGTTATTTAACACATATTACAGATGAAGTTCTCATATGTCTACAAGATTGGTTGAGAAGCTCAAACAAACCTATTGAAATGGAAGGATTAGTTCAAGACCTTGATGATAATGAATCAGGTTAGTATACAAATCTTGTAAATTTTAATTTCACTTTTACTTATTTTATTCATTCAATTTAATAAAAATATGGTTCAATTACAATTTTCAGAGGGGTCACAAGATCCAAATATTCTTCCAATTATATTTGGCCAACTAAATTTGTAATGGGTGTATTAAATTTTATAATGTAATATTTTGTTTTTTTATTATTCTTTCATCTTAGAAATTTATATCTACATAATTAACATGTTTTCATCTTTGGTTGTCCTTCTACAGTGGAGGAAGAAAAGGGAGGAGTTGTAGAAAAGATAATTAATTGGGTATTGATTTTCGTTGCTGTTCCGGGACGGACCTTTGAAATGATTATTATCATGGTTGTTATTAATTGTATTTTTTTTGTTATATTATGCTTCCTAATTTTAGCAATTACTTAAGTAGTAATTGCTGCTACCAATGTTTGAGGTCAACTTTAGCTATTCCTTAAAATTTTAAGTAATTGTTTAAAAAATGTAGTATTACTATTATGGGTAACTTTCACTCGGTTGAACAAAGCCAATTTGTGAAAAAACAAAGAACCAAATTAAGCACATAACTCGGTCCCATTCAATTTAACATTTCTATCCTTTTCTGCACATCAAAGATTTTGACAAGGTACTAAAACTCGTTTGCGGTATTCAGCCTATTTGACAAAACAAAATTCACCCAATTTTAGTTTGAAAGATACATAACTAATAAATGGAAAATGGTACAACAAAAGGTTTCGATATGAACTAACGTGGCTGGTTTGAAGAAAATTGTTGGGCAATCGCTCTTCCACGGGTAGTGAGATTAAGAACATAAACAACAGAAAATACAGAAAAACAAGCAATATATATATCCCAATCCAACAGCATCCACGACAGAATCAAAAAAACACAAGAAATCAACACAGGAAATAACGTGGTTCGCTAGTCGCTCAGTACGACTAGCTACCTCCACTAGAAAATGCTTATGCGTTACAGATTAAAACCAAGAACAGAAAGTCTTACAGTATGCAGCACGGAGAAGTCGCGAAATCGCGCGGAGAGAAGAAGAGAGGATGATGAACAGTTCAACCGAGTCAAAAACAGCCGCCCAAAAAAATAAATACAAATCCTTTTATACAAAAAATAAACATCCGTTATTGTGCTACAGCTGCATCCCCGGGCTTTTAATATTTCCTTTCCTACACTTACATGAAAATATTAAAATAGATTATTAAGTAAAAAACAAATTACATATACAGCAAAAATAAATTGAAAAAAAATGTCCGAACATTGTTCCGTTCCGGAACCATTTTTTCCTACCCAAAATCCCCGAACTACGTACCATCCCGTCCCGATTTTTTCAACATATGGGATGGGTCTGGATCTTCAAAAACCAATCTCTGAAATGTGGGAAGGGACTAGAGATTTATAATCCTCATCACGTCCCATCCCATGAGCACCCCCAGCATTAAGTGGTTTATAGGTTTTAATTAAAAAATAAAATAACAAAAAATTTATTTTTATTATTTTTTGAGATTTTCAAAGGTTATAACCTTTGAAAATGTAATAATTTTTAAATTATTTTCAAATGTGAATACAGTTTTTAGTTATACTAATCATTATATTTATATAATATATAAATTTAATATAAACAATTTTATTGATAAATATTCTATTAATAATCAAAAAAAATATTTATAATCCATTAATAATAAAATAAATATTAATTAAAATATAAATACAAAACTTAAAATGATTCAGAAGCAAAGAAAAATATATTACTATATAATAATTTTTTATTTTTGAATTTTTTTTTCTTTTAATAAGTTTATCTATATTTTTTATGAAAAATAATTTGTATAAATTATATTTGTCTAACTCATAATTTATTTTGTAATTAATATTTATATATAAATAAACAAATAAATAATTAAAATGAATATTTAAAATTATAATGGAAAAAAAATGAGATTTATAATTTATTATTTATTATTTATTATTTATTATTTATTATATATTATTTAGGGATACCGGTTTAATTCTAAATTAGATCAGTCTCACTAATAATTTATTTTGTAACTAATTTTTTTATAAATATAAACTAATAAATAATTAAAATAAAAATTTAAAATTATACTGAATAAAAATTAAAATGAGATTTAAGATTTATTATTAATGTATACTTGTTTAATAGTTTAAGTATTTAGAGGTTTTGTCGTTAGAAGTTTAGCGATTTATGTTTTTTGGATTTTAGTGGTTTATAGGTTTTATATAAAAAAATAAAATAACAAAAATTAATTTCTATAATTTGTTATCATTTTGATAGGTTATAACCTTTAAAAAATATAATAATATTTACAATTTTTTGAAATGTGAATACAATATTTAGTTTTAATAATATTAATAATTATATATCATATAAATTCAATATAAATAATTTTATTGATAGATAATATAATAATGATCAAAAATTAAATTAATAAACTAGTAATAAAAAGATAGATATTAATTAAAAAATATTTACAAAACCCAAATTGATTCAAAATTAAAGTAAAATATATTACCGGAGAATAATTTTTAATTTTTAAATTTTTACTTCCTTTATAAGCGTATATTTTTTTTTATTAAAAATAAATTAATTAAATTATATTTGTCGCACTCATACTTTATTTTGTAAGAAATATTTCTATAAAAATATACAAATAAATAATTAAAATGAATATTTAAAATTATAATAAATAGAAATAAAAATTAGATTTATTAATTATTAAGTAGTATATAGCAATTTAATGGTTTATGTATTTAGGCATTATGGGGTTTAGGACTTAACTAATTTAACTGTGTATGCATTTATTGGTTTATAGGTTTTATTTAAGAGAAAAAATAAAAAATATTATCTTTTTTATTTTTTGATATTTTCAAAGGTTATAACCTTTAAAAATATAATAATTATTAAATTTTTACAAAAGTGAATAAATATTTATTTATAATAATCATAATAATTATATATCATATAAATTCAATATAACAATTTTATTGATAGATATTATATAATTATCAAAAAATAAATTAAAAATCTATTATGAATAAGATTGATATTACTTAAAATATAATATCAAAACCTAAAATGATTCAAAAGAAAAGCAAAATATATTACTTAATATTAATTATTTGTTTTTAAATTTTTATTCTTTTTATAAGCTTATCTATTTTTTGTTGAAAAATAATTTTTATAAATTATATTTTTAACTCATAATTTATTTTATAATTAATATATATATATATAAATAAAAACTAAATAATCAATATGAATTTTTTAAATTATAATGAAAACAAATAAAAATGAGATTTATTAATTATTATTTAGGGTCAAACCGTTTAAACGATTATCTATATAAGGGTATCGGGATTTTGTTGTTTAGTGATTTAAGTGTTTAAGCATTTAGCGATTTATAAGTTTTATTTAAACAATAAAATAATAATAATAATATTTTTTTTGTTTTTTCACATGTTCAAAGGTTATAATATTTGACAATATAATAATTTTAAAATTCTTTTCAAAAGTGAATACAATATTTTGTTATAATAATTATTAAATCTATATATCATATAAATTAAATATAAATATGTTTATTGATAAATATTCTAATAATGATCAAAAAATAAATTAATAATCTATTATTAATAAGTTAGATATCAATTAAAATATAATTATAAAACCTAAAATGATTTAGAAGCAAAGCAAAATATATTACTATATAATAATTGTTTGTTTTTAATTTGTTTATTCTTTTAATAAGTTTATCTATATTTTTTTTGTGGTAAAATAATTTATATAAATTATATTTGTCTACTTATAATTTATTTTGTAATTAATATTTATATAAAAGTAAATTATTAAATAATTAAAATGAATATTTAAAATTATAATGAAAAAAATAAAAATGAGATTTATTATTTATTATTTAGGATATACATGTTTAAAAAATGTATCTATTAAGTGTTTTCGAGATTTAAAAGTTATTGATTTAAGTATTTAGGAATTTAATGGTTAATAGCTTTTATTTAAACAATGAAATAACAAAAAAATTATTTTTGATATTTTTTCAAATTTTCAAATGTAATAATTTTAAAATTTTTTAAAAATGTTTATACAATATTTAGTAATAATAATTATTATAATTGTATATAATATAAACTAAATATAAATAATTTTATTGAAAGATATTATATCAATTATCAAAAAATAAATTAATAAATTATTATTAATATGATAGATATAAATTAAAATATAATTAAGAAACCTAAAATGATTCAAAATCAAAGTGATATATTTTACGAAATATTAATTTTAAATTTTTAAATTTTTATTTCCATTTATAAGCCTATATATTTTTTGATGAAAAATAAAATATTTAAATTATATCTGTCTCACAAATAATTTATTTTTTAATTTATATTTCTATAAAAATAAACTAAAAAATAATTAAAATGTATATTTAAAATTATAATGAATACTAATAAAAATGAGAATTATGATTTATTATTTAGGGTATAACAATTTAATTGTTTATTTTTTTTGTGGTTTTGGGTTTAATGAGTTTATTAATTTATATGTTTACACATTTAGGTGTTTATAGGTTTTATTTAATCAAAGAAATAACAAAAAATTTATTTTTATGAATTTTTGTGATTTTCAAATGTTATAACCTTTAAAACTATAATAATTTTTTAATAGTTATAAAATATGAATACAATACTTAGTTATAATAATCTAAAAAATTATATTTGTTGTAAATTCAATATAAAAAAATTTATTAATGTATATTATTATAATGATCAAAAAATAAAATAATAAACTATTATTAATAAGATAGATATTAATTAAAATATATTTGTAGAAATCAAAATAATTCAAATTCCAAGTAAATTATATTACTAAATAAAATTTTAAATTTTTGAAATTTTATTTATTTTTATAAGCTTATTTTTTTTTCATAAAAAATAATTTATTTAAATTATATATGTCTCACTCATTATTTAATTTGTAATTAATATATCTATAAAAATAAACTAAAAATAATTAAAATGAATATTTAAAATTATAATGAATACAAATAAAAATGAGATTTATTATTTATTATTTAGGTTATATAGGTTTAATGGTTTAAGTATTTAGGGGATTTAGGTGTTTAGGAGTCTAGATATTTTAATGTTTCGGCATTTAGTGGTTTATAAGTTTTATTTAAATAATTAAATAATAAAAAAATTATTTTTTTGATTTTTTATCATTTTTGAAGTTTATAACCTTTGTAAATATTATAATTTTTAATATTTTTTCAAATATTAATATAATATTTAGTTATAATAATCTTAATAATTATAAGACATTTAAATTCAATATAAGTAATTTTATTGTTAGATATTATAAAATTGATCAAATAATAAATTAATAAACTATTCTTAATAAGATTGATAGAAATTAAAATATAATTGCAAAACTTATATATAATGATTCAAAATCAAAGTAAAATATTTTTACTAAATAATAATTTTTTATTATTAAATTTTCCTTCTTTTTATAAGCTTATATTTTTTTTTTGATTAAAAATAAATTCTTAAAATTATAGTTGCCTCGCTCAATATTTATTTTGTAATTAATATTTCTATAAAAAATAAACTAATAAATAATTAAAATGAATATTTAAAATTATAATGAATACAAATTAAAATGAGATTTATGATTTATTATATGTAGTATACCAGTTAAATGGTTTGATTATTTAGGAGTTTTGTCGTTTAAGAGTTTATCAATTTATGTTTTTAGGCATTTAGTGGTTTATAGGTGTTATTTTTATAATAAAAATAAAAAAAATTTTGGATTTTTTCTGATTTTTAAAGGTTATAACCTTTAAAAATAAATTCATATTTAAATTTTTTTTGGAATGTGAATACTATGTATAATTATATTGATCATACAAATTATATATTATATAAATTCAATATAAATAATTTTAATGATAGATATTATAATAATGATCAAAAATTAAATTAATAAACTATTATTAATAATATAAATATTAATTAAAATATATTTACATAACACAAAATGATTCAAAATCAAATCAAAATATATTACTAAATAATAATATTTAATTTTAAAATTTGTCCTTCTTTTTATAATCTTATATTTTTTTTGATTAAAAATAAATTATTTAAATAATATTTGTCTTACTCGAAATTTATTTTGTAATTAATTTATCTAAATAATTAAACTATAAATAATTAAAATTAATATTTACAATTATAATAAATAGAAATAAAAATGAGATTTATTATTTATTAAGTATTATATAGATGTTAAAATGTTTATGTATTTAGGGGTTTTGGGGTTTATTAGCTTACTAATTTAAGTAAGTAAGAATTTAAAGGTCTATAGATTTTATTTAAAAAATAAAATAACTAAAAATTTATTTTTATTATTTTTTCTCATTTTTTAAGATTATATCCTTTGAAAATATAATATTTTTTAATTTTTTTTCAAAAGTGAAAACAATATTTATTTATAATAATCATAATAATTATATATCATATAAATTCAATATAAATAATTTTATTGATAGATATTCTAATAATTATCAAAAAATAAATTAAAAATATATTATGAATAAAATTGATATTACTTAAGATATATTATCAAAACCTAAAATGATTCAAAATCAAAGCAAAATATATTACTAATTATAATTATTTGTTTTTAAATTTTTATTCTTTTTATAATCTTATCAATTTTTTGATGAAAAATAATTCTAATAAATTATATATTTAACTCATAATTTATTTTATAATTAATACATATATAAAAATATAAAACTAAACAATCAAATTGAATTTTTAAAATTATATTGAAAATAAATAAAAATGAAATTTATTAATTATTATTTAGGGTATACTGATTTAAAGGATTATCTATATAGGGGTATCGAGATTTTGTAGTTTAGTAATTTAAATGCTTAGGCATTTAGTGGTGTATAGGTTTTATTTAAACAATAGAATAACAAAGAAAAAATATTTTTTTTTATTTTTTCAAATTTTCAAAGGATATAACCATTGAAATATAATAATTTTTAAACTTTATTCAAAAGTGAATACAATATTTAGTTATCATAAACATTATATTTATATATCATATAAATTGAATATAAACATTTTTATTGATAAATATTCTAATAATGATGAAAAAATAACATAATAATCTATTATTAATAAGATAGATATCAATTAAAATATATTCACAAAACCTAAAATGATTCAGAAGCTAAACAAAATATATTACTATATAATAATTTTTTTTTTGAATTTTTTTTTTCTTTTAAAAAATTTATCTATATTATTTTGATGAAAAACAATTTATATAAAATTATATTTGTGTTACTCAAATTATTTTGTAATTAATATTTATATAAAAATAAACAAATAAATAATTAAAATGAATATTTAAATTATAATTAAAAAAATGAGATTTATTATTTATTATTTAGGGTATAATGATCTAATTTAAATTAGATCTGTCTTACTAATAATTTATTTTGTATTTATATTTCTATAGAAATAAATGAAAATTAATTAAAACAAAATTTAAAATTATATTGAATAAAAATTAAAATG
This sequence comes from Sapria himalayana, assembly GCA_029783825.1. Lineage (NCBI taxonomy): Eukaryota > Viridiplantae > Streptophyta > Magnoliopsida > Malpighiales > Rafflesiaceae > Sapria > Sapria himalayana. The sequence continues at coordinate 19,483 of JAREIK010013117.1, forward strand.
ATATTTATGATTTATTATTAATGTATACTAGTCTAATGGTTTAAGTATTTAGAGGTTTTTTCTTTTAGGAATTTAGTGATTTAGGTTTTTAGGCATTTAGTGATTTATAGGTTTTATTTTAATCAATAAAATAACAAAAAAAAATTGTAATTTTTTATCATTTTCATAGGTTATAACCTTTGAAAATAATATAATATTTAAAATTTTTTGAAATGTGAATACAATATTTAGTTATAATAATATTAGTAATTATATATGATATAAATTCAATATAAATAATTTTATAGATAGATATTATAATAAAGATCAAAATTAAATTAATAAACTAGTAATAAAAAGATAGATATTAATTAAAAAATATTTACAAAACCCAAATTTATTCAAAATTGAAGTAAAATATATTACTGGATAATAATTTTTAATTTTTAAATTTTTATTTCTTTTATAGCAGTATATATTTTTTTGATTAAAAATAAATTATTTTAATTTTATTTGACGCACTCATAATTTATTTTGTAATAAATATTTTTATAAAATAAACTTATAAATAATTAAAATGAATATATAATTAATAATAAATTGAAATAAAAATTAGATTTCTTAATTATTAATTAGTATATAGTAGTTTAATGGTTTATGTATTTAGGCATTACGGGCCTTAGGAGTTTACTGATTTAACTATGTATGCATTTAGTTGTCTATAAGTTTTATTTAGTAAATTAAAAAAAACAAAATATTTATTTTTATTATTTTTTGATATTTTCAAAGGTTATAACCTTTGAAAATATAATAATATTTAAATTTTTTTCAAATGTAAATTCAATATTTAGTTATAATAATCATTATGTTTATATATCATATAATTCAATATAAACAATATTATTGATAAATATTCTAAAAAATAGCAAAAAATAAATTAATAATCTATTATTAATAAGATAGATATCAATTAAAGTATAATTACAAAAGATAAAATGATTCATAAACAAAGCAAAATATATTACTATATAATAAAATTTTATTTTAAAATTATTTTTATTTTAAAAAGTTTATTTATATTTTTTTGATTAAAAATAATTTACATAAAATATATTTGTCTAACTTATAATCTATTTTTAATTAATATTTATATAAAAATAAAAAATTAATAATTAAAATGAATATTTAAAATTATAATAAAAAAAATGAGATTTATTATTTTTTATTTAGGGTATATCGGTTTAATTTAAGTTATATCTATCTCACTAATAATTTATTTTGTAATTAATATTTCGATAAAAATAAACTGATACATAATTAAAATAAAAATTTAAAATTATACTGAATAAAAATTAAAATGAGATTTATGATTTATTATTAATGTATACTAGTTTAATGGATTTTGATATTTAAATTTTCTGAAATATGAAAAACAATATTTAGTTATAATATTATTAATAATTATACATCATATAAATTCAATATAACCAATTTTATTGATAGTTATTATAATAATGATGAAAAATTAAATTAATAAACTATTAATAATAAGATATATATTAATTAAAAAATATTTACAAAACACAAATTGATTCAAAATTAAAGTAAAATATATTACTAAATAATAATTTTTAATTTTTAAATTTACTTCTTTTATAAGAGTATATATTTTTTGATTAAAAATAAATTATTTAAATTATATTTGTCTTACTCATAATTTATTTTGTAATAAATATTTCTATAAAAATAAACTATAAATAATTAAATGAATATTTAAAATTATAATAAATATAAATAAAAATTAGATTTATTAATTATTATGTATATATAGTGGTTTAATGGTTTATGAATTTAGGTATTACGGGGTTTAGGAGTATACTGATTTAATAGTGTATGCATTTAGTGGTTTATAGGTTTTATTTAAAAATAAAATAACAAAAAATTATTTTATTATTTTTTGATATTTTCAAAGGTTATAACCTTGAAAATATAATAATTTTAAATTTTTTTCAAAAGCGAATTCAAGATTAAGTTATAAATATCATTATATTTATATATCATCAAAATCAATATAAACAATTTATGTGATTAATATCTAATGATCAAAAAATAAATTAATAATCTATTATCAATAAGATAAATATCAATAAAATATAATTGAAAAACATAAAATGATTCATAAGCAAAACAAAATATATTACTATATAATAATTTTTTGTTTTGTAATTTTTTTTTTCAAAAAGTTTATATATATTTTTTTGATTAAAAATATGTACATAAATTATATTTGTCTAACTCATAATTTATTTTTAATTAATATTTATATAAAAAATAAACAAATAAATAATTAAAATGAATATTTAAAATTATAATGAAAAAATGAGATTTATTATTTATTATTTAGGTTATACCGGTTTAATTTAAATTATATCTGTCTCCCTAATAATTTATTTTGTAATTAATATTTCTATAAAAAATGATAAATAATTAAAATAAAATTTAAAATTATACTGAATAAAAATTAAAATGTGATTTATGAATTTTATTAATACCAATTTAATAGTTTAAGTATTTAGAGGTTTTGTCATATAGGTGTTTAGAGATCATGTTTTTAGGCATTTAGTGGTTTATAGGTTTTATTTAACCAATAAAATAACAAAAAAAATGTGTTAGTTTTTGTCATTTTCCTAGGTTATAACCTTTGAAAATACAATATATTTAACATTTTTTGAAATGTAATAAATATTTAGTTATAATAATTTTAATAATTATATCATATAAATTCAATATAAACAATTTTATTGATAGATATTATAATAATGATCAAAATTAAATTAATAAACTATTAATAATAAGATAGATATTATTAAAAAATATTTACAAAACCCAAATTGATTCAAAATTAAAAGTAAAAAATATTATTGGATATAATTTTTAATTTTTAAATTTTTACTTATTTTATAAGCGTAAATATTTTTTTATTAAAAATAAATTATTTAAATTATATTTGTCACACTCATAATTTATTTTGTAATAAAAATTAATATAAAAATAAACTAATAAATAATTAAATATTTTTTTGTTTATTTATTTAAAGAATAAATAACAACAAAATTTTTTTAATTATTTTTTGATATGTTCAAATGATATAACCTTTGAAATATAATAATTTTTAAATTTTTTCAAAAGTGAATTCAATATTTTATTAATAATATTATATTTATATTTCATATAAATTCAATATAAATAATTTTATTGATAAATATTCTAATAATGATCAAAAAATAAATCTATTATTAATAAGATAGACCAATTAAAATATAATTACAAAACCTATAATGATTCAGAAGCAAAGAAGCAAAATTATATTAGTATATATAATATTTTTGTTTTTAATTTTTTTTAATAAGTTTATTTATATTTTTTTGATGAAAAATAATTTATATAAATTATAATTGTCTAACTAATAATTTATGTTTTAATTAATATTTATATAAAATTAAACAAATAAATAAATAAAGTTCAATATTTAAATTATAATAAAAAAATGAGATTTATTCTTATTATTTAGGGTTAACCATTTAATTTAAATTATATATGTCTCACTAATAATTTATTTTGTAATTAATATTTATATAAAAATAAACTGATAAATAATTAAAATAATTATTTAAAATATACTGAATAAAAATTAAATGAGATTTATGAATTATTAATAATGTATACCAGTTTAATATTTTAAGTATTTAGTGGTTTTGTCATTTAAGACTTTAGTGAAATATGGTTTTTAGGCATTTAGTGGTTTATAGTTTTGTTTAAACAATGAAATATCAAAAAAAATTATTTTTGATATTTTTCCACATTTTAAAAGGTGAATACAATATTTAGTAAATAATCATTATAATTATATATA
>JAREIK010013118.1:0-41047 GCA_029783825.1 Sapria himalayana
TTTTCGTAGTTTATGATCTTACTGATTTAAGTAAGCTGGCATTTAATGATCTATAGGCTTTTTTTAAAAAATGAAATAAAAAAAAATTATTTTTATTATTTTTTATCATATTTTGAAGGTTATAACCATTGAAAATATGATAATTTTTAAATTTTTTTCAAAAGTGAATACAATATTTATTTATTATAATCATAATAATTATATATAATATAAATTAAATATAATCAATTTTATTGATAGATATTCTAATAAATCTAAAAAAATAAATTAAAAATCTATAATGAATATGATTCATATTACTTAAAATATAATATGAAAACCTAAAATGATTCAAAAGCAAAGGAAAATGTATTACTAAATAATAATTATTTGATTTGAAAATTTTTTTTCTTTTCAAATGTTTATCTATACTTTTTGGATTAAAAATAATTTATATAAATTATATCTATATAACTTTTAATTTATTTTGTAATTAATATTTATATAAAAAATAAACAAATAACTAATTAAAATGAATATTTAATTTATAATGAAAACAATAATATTGAGATTTATTATTTATTATTTAGGGTATAATGGTTTAATTTAAATTAGATCTGTCCACTAAAAATTTAATTTGTAATTAAAATTTCTATAAAAATAAACTGATAAATAATTAAAATAAAAATTTAAAATTATACTGGATACAAATTTAAATGATATTTATGATTTATTATTAATGTATACTTTTTAATGGTTTAAGTATTTAGAGGTTTTGTCGTTTAGGAGTTTAGTGATTTATGTTTTTAGGCATTTAGTGGTTTATAGGTATTATTTTAATAATAAAATAACAAAAAAAATTTGTACTTTTTTCTCATTTTCATAGGTTATAACCTTTTAAAATATAATAATATTTAAAATTTTTTGAAATATGAATACAATATTTAGTTATAAGAATATTAATAATTATATATCATATAAATTCTATATAAACAATTTTATTGATGGATATATTAATAATGATCAAAAATTAAATTAATAAAATATTAATAATAAGATAGATATTAATTAATAAACTATTGATATATATTATAATTATCATTTATTTTATAGATTATATAGGTTTAATGCTTTAAGTATTTAGGGTATTTGGGGTTTAGGAGTCTATAGATTTAAATGTTTAGGTATTTAGTGATTTATAATTTTTATTTAAATAATAAAATTATAAAAAAATTATTTTTGTGATTTTTTATCATTTTAGAAGGTTATAACCTTTGAAAATATAAAAATTTTTAAATTTTTTTTCAAAAGTAAAAATAATATTTAGTTATAATAATATTAATAATTATAAAACATTAAAATTCAATATAAGTAATTTTATTGATAGATATTATAATAATGATCAAAAAATAAATTAATAAACTATTATTAATAAGATTGATAGTAATTAAAATATAATTTAAAAACCTATATCAATGATTCAAAATCAAGTAAAATATATTACTAAATAATAATTTTTTGTTTTTAAATTTTTACTTCTTTTTATAAGCTTATATTTTTTTTTGAATAAAAAATAAATTATTAAAATTATATTTGTATCACTCATTATTTATTTTTAATTAACATTTCTATAAAAAATAAACTAATAAATAATTAAAATGAATATTTAAAAGTATAATGAATACAAATTAAAATGAGATTTGTGATTTATTATATATGGTATACCAGTTTATTGGTTTGATTATTTAGGAGTTTTGTTGTTTAGGAGTTTAGCAATTGAAGATTTTGGGCATATTGTCGTTTATAGCTTTTACTTAAATAATAAAAATAAAAAAAAATTTAGATTTTTTCTGATTTTCAAAGGTTATAAACTTTGAAAATAAGATAATTTCTAAAGTTTTTTGAAATGTGAATACCATGTATAATTATATTAATCTTTCTGATTATATATCATATAAATTTTATATAAATAATTTTATTGATAGATATTATAATAATGATCAAAAATTAAATTAATAAACTATTACTAAAAATATAAATTTTAATTAAAATATATTTACATGACGCAAAATGATTCAAAATAAAAAGAAAATATATTACTAAATAATAATATTTAATTTTAAAATTTTTCCTTCTTTTTATAAGCTTATATTTTTTTATTAAAAATCAATTATTTAAATAATGTTTGTCTATCTCGAAATTTATTTTGTAATTAATTTTGGTAAAAAATTAAACTATAAATAATTAAATTGAATATTTAAAATTATAATAAATAGACAAAAAATGAGATTTATTATTCATTAAGTAGTATATCTCTCAAAAAAATTGTTTATATCGAATTTATATAATATATAATTATTATGATTATTATAAATAAATATTGTATTCACTCTAGGAAAAAATTTTAAAATTATAATATTTTCAAGGGTTATAACCTTGAAAATATGATATAAAATAATAAAAATAATTTTTTTTATTTCATTTTTGAAATAAAGCCTATAGACCATTAAATGCCTGCTTACTTAAATCAGTAAGCTCATAAACTACGAAACACCTAAATACATAAATCATTTATCATCTATATACTACTTAATGAAAAATAAATCTCATTTTTATGTCTATTTATTATAATTTTAAATATTTATTTTTATTATTCATAGTTTAATTTTTTACAAAAATAATTACAAAATAAATTTCGAGTGATACAAATATTATTTAAATAATTGATTTTTAATAAAAAAAAATATGAGCTTATAAAAAAATGAAAAATTTAAAAATTAAATATTATTATTTAGTAATATATTTTGATTTGATTTTGAATCATTTTGCGTCTTTTAAATATATTTTAATTAATATTATATTTTTATTATTAGTTTATTAATTTAATTTTTGATCATTATTATAATATCTATCATTAAAATTGTTTATATTGAATTTATATGATATATAATCAGTAAGATTAATATAATTATACACTGTATTCACATTTCAAAAAATTTTAAAAATTATCTTATTTTCAAAGGTTATAACCTTTGAAAATCAGAAAAAATCTAAAAAAATATTTTTTTATTTTTATTATTTAAATAAAACCTATAAACCACAAAATGCCTAAAAACATAAATTGCTAATCTCCTAAACAACAAAACTCTTAAATAATCAAACAATAAACTGGTATACCATATATAATAAATCACAAATCTCATTTTAATTTGTATTCATTATAATTTTAAATATTCATTTTAATTATTTATTAGTTTATTTTTTATATACATGTTAATTACAAAATAAATAATGAGTGAAACAAATATAAATTTAATAATTTATTTTTTATTCAAAAAAAAATATAAGCTTATAAAAAGAAGTAAAAATGAAATAACAAAAAATTATTATTTAGTAATATATCTTACATTGATTTTGAATCATTGTAAATAGGTTTTTAAATTATATTTTAATTACTATCAATCTTATTAATTATAGTTTATTAATTTATTTTTTGATCATTATTATAATATCTATCAATAAAATTACTTATATTGAATTTTAATGGTTTATAATTATTAATATTATTATAACTAAATATTATTTTTACATTTGAAAAAAAATTTAAAAATTATTATATTTTCAAAGGTTATAACCTTCAAAAATGATAAAAAATCACAAAAATAATTTTTTTATAATTTTATTATTTAAATAAAAATTATAAATCACTAAATACCTAAACATTTAAATCTATAGACTCCTAAACCCAAAATCCCCTAAATACTTAAAGCATTAAACCTATATAACCTATATAATAAAGGATAATTATAATATCTATCAATAGTTTATTAATTAATCTCTATCTTATTATTAATAGTTTATTAATTTAATTTTTGATCATTATTAATATATCTATCATAAAATTGTTTATATTGAATTTATATGATATATAATTATTAATATTAATATAACTAAAGATTGTATTCACATTTCAAAAATTTTAAATATTATTATATTTCAAAGGTTATAACCTATGAAAATGAGAAAAAATTACAAAATTTTTTTTGTTATTTTATTGTTTAAATAATACCTATAAACCACTAAGTGCCTAAAAACATAAATCACTAAACTCCTAAACGACAAAACCTCTAAATACTTAAACCATTAAACTAGTATACATTAATAATAAATCATAAATATCATTTAAATTTGTATTCAGTATAATTTTTAATTTTTATTTTAATTATTTATCAGTTTATTTTTATAGAAATATTAATTACAAATTAAATTATCAGTGATACAGATCTAATTTAAATTAAACCAGTATACCCTAAATAATAAATAATAAATCTCAATATTATTGTTTTAATTATAATTTAAAATATTCATTTTAATTAGTTATTTGTTTATTTTTATATAAATATTAATTACAAAATAAATTATGAGTTAGATAGATATAATTATATAAATTATTTTTCATCAAAAAAATATAGATAACTTTTTAAAAGAAAAAAAAATTTCAAAACAAATAATTATTATTTAGTAATACATTTTCCTTTGCTATTGAATCATTTTAGGTTTTCATATTATATTTTAAGTAATATGAATCATATTCATTATAGATTTTAATTTATTTTTTTAGATTTATTAGAATATCTATCAATAAAATCGATTATATTGAATTTATATTATATATAATTATTATGATTATAATAAATAAATATTGTATTCACTTTGAAAAAAATTAAAAATTATTATATTTTCAATGGTTATAATCTTCAAAATATTATAAAAAATAATAAAAATAAATTTTTTGTTATTTCATTTTTAAATAAAGACTATAGACCTTTAAATGCCTGCTTACTTAAATCAGTAAGCTCATAAACCCCGAAACCCCTAAATACATAAACCCTTTAACATCTATATACTACTTAATGAATAATAAATCTCATTTTTATGTGTATTTATAATAATTTTAAATATTCAATTTAATTATTTATGGTTTAATTTTTTACAAAAATTAATTACAAAATAAATTTTGAGCGAGACAAACATTATTTAAATAATTGATTTTTTTAAAAAAATATAAGCTTATAAAAAGAAGGAAAAATTTAAAAATTAAATATTATTATTTAGTATTATATTTTGATTTGATTTTGAATCATTTTGCATCATGTAAATATATTTTGATTAAAATTTATAATTTTATAAATAGCTTATTAATTTAATTTTTGATCATTATTATAATTTCTATCATTAAAATTGTTTATATTGAATTTATATGATATATAATCAGTATGATTAATATAATTATACATGGTATTCACATTTCAAATAATTTTAAAAATTATCTTATTTTCAAAGGTTATAACCTTTGAAAATCGGGAAAAAATCTAAAATTTTTTTTTATTTTTATTATGTAAATAAAACCTATAAATCACAATATGCCTAAAAACATAAATTGCTAAACTCCTAAACAACAAAACTCCTAAATAATCAAACCAATAACCAGTATACCATATATAATAAATCAAAAATCTCATCTTAATTTGTATTCATTATAATTTTAAATATTCATTTTAATTATTTATTAGTTTATTTTTTATATAAATGTTAATTACAAATTAAATAATGAGTGGAACAAATATAAATTTAATAATTTATTTTTTATTCAAAAAAAAATATAAGCTTATAAAAAGAAGTAAAAATTAAATAACAAAAAATTATTAATTAGTAATATATTTTACTTTGATTTTCAATCATTGTAAATAGGTTTTTAAATTATATTTTAATTACTATCAATCTTATTAATAATAGTTTATTAATTTATTTTTTGATTATAATTATAATATCTATCAATAAAATTACTTATATTGAATTTTAATGTTTAATAATTATTAAGATTATTATAACTAAATATTAATTTTTCTTTTGAAAAAAAATTTAAAAATTATTATATTTTCAAAGGTTATAAACTTCAAAAATGATAAAAAATCAAAAAAATAATTTTTTTATAATTTTATTATTTAAATAAAAATTAAAAACCACTAAATACCTAAACATTTAAATCTATAGACTACTAAACCCAAAATCCCCTAAATACTTAAAGCATTAAACCTATATAACCTATATAATAAAGGATAATTATAACATCTATCAATAGTTTATTAATTAATCTGTATCTTATTATTAATAGTTTATTTATTTAATTTTTGATCATTATTAATATATCTATCAATAAAATTGTTTATATTGAATTTATATGATATATAATTATTAATATTAATATAACTAAAGATTGTATTCACATTTCAAAAATTTTAAATATTATTATATTTTCAAAGGTTATAACCTATGAAAATGAGAAAAAATTACAAAATTTTTTTTGTTATTTTATTGTTTAAATAATACCTATAAACCACTAAGTGCCTAAAAACATAAATCACTAAACTCCTAAACGACAAAACCTCTAAATACTTAAACATTTAAACTAGTATACATTAATAATAAATCATAAATATCATTTAAATTTGTATTCTGTATAATTTTTAATTTTTATTTTAATTATTATCAGTTTATTTTTATAGAAATATTAATTACAAATTAAATTATTAGTGAGACAGATCTAATTTAAATTAAACCAGTATAACCTAAATAATAAATAATAAATCTCACAATTATTGTTTTAATTATAATTTAAAATATTCATTTTAATTAGTTATTTGTTTATTTTTATATAAATATTAATTACAAAATAAATTATGAGTTAGATAGATATAATTTATATAAATTATTTTTCATCAAAAAAATATAGATAATCTTTTTAAAAGAAAAAAAAAATATCAAAACAAATAATTATTATTTAGTAATACATTTTCCTTTGTAATTGAATCATTTTAGGTTTTCATATTATATTTTAATTAATATGAATCTTATTCATTATAGATTTTTAATTTATATTTTGAGAATTATTAGAATATCTATCAATAAAATTGTTTGTATTGAATTTATATTATATATAATTATTTTAATTATTATAAATAAATATTGTATTCACTCTTGAAAAAAATTTAAAAATTATCATATTTTCAAGGGTTATAACCTTGAAAATATGATATAAAATAAAAAAAATAATTTTTTTATTTCATTTTTAAAATAAAGCCTATAGACCATTAAATGCCTGCTTACTTAAATCAGTAAGCTCATAAACTACGAAACACATAAATACATAAATCATTTATCATCTATATACTACTTAATGAAAAATAAATCTCATTTTTATGACTATTTATAATAATTTTAAATATTTAATTTAATTATTTATAGTTTAATTTTTTACAAAAATTAATTACAAAATAAATTTCGAGCGAGACAAACATTATTTAAATAATTGATTTTTAATAAAAAAAATATAAGCTTATAATAAGAAGGAATAATTTAAAAATTAAAAATTATTAATTAGTAATATATTTTGATTTGATTTTGAATCATTTTGCGTCATCTAAATATAGTTTAATTAAAATTTATATATTTATTAATAGTTTATTAATTTAATTTTTGATCATTATTATAATATCTATCATTAAAATTGTTTATTTTTAATTTATATGATATATAATCATTAAGATTAATATAATTATACATGGTATTCACATTTAAAAAAATATTAAAAATTATCTTATTTTCAAAGGTTATAACCTTTGAAAATCCGAAAAAATCTAAAAAATAAATTTTTTTATTTTCATTATTTAAATAAAACCTATAAACCACAAAATGCCTAAAAACATAAATTGCTAAACTCCTAAACAAAAAAACCCCTAAATAATCAAACCAATAAACCAGTATACCATATATAATAAATCACAAATCTCATTTAATTTGTATTCATTATAATTTTAAATATTCATTTTAATTATTTATTAGTTTATTTTTATAGAAATGTTAATTACAAAATAAATAATGAGTGAGACAAATATAATTTTAATAATTTATTTTTAATTCAAAAAAAATATAAGCTTATAAAAAGAAGTAAAAATTAAAAACAAAAAATTATTATTTAGTAATATATTTTACTTTGATTTTGAATCATTGTATATAGGTTTTTAAATTATATTTTAATTACTATCAATCTTATTAATAATAGTTTATTAATTTATTTTTTGATCATTATTATAATATCTATCAATAAAATTACTTATATTGAATTTTAATGTTTTATAATTATTAATATTATTATAGCTAAATATTATTTTACATTTGAAAAAAATATTTAAAAATTATTATATTTTCAAAGGTTATAACTTTCAAAAATGATAAAAAATAACAAAAATAATTTTTTGATAATTTTATTATTTAAATAAAAATTATAAACCACTAAATACCTAAACCTTTAAATATATAGACTCCTAAACCCTAAAACCCCCTAAATACTTAAAGCATTAAACCTATATAATCTATATAATAAATGATAATTATAATATCTATCAATAGTTTATTAATTATTCTCTATCTTATTATTAATAGTTTATTAATTTAACTTTTGATCATTATTAATAATCTATCTATAAAATTATTTATATTGAATTTATATGATATATAATTATTAATATTAATATAACTAAAGATTGTATTCACATTTCAAAAAATTTTAAATATTATTATATTTTCAAAGGTTATAACCTATGAAAATGAGAAAAAATTACAAAATTTTTTTGTTATTTTATTGTTTAAATAATACCTATAAACCACTAAGTGCCTAAAAACATAAATCACTAAACTCCTAAACGACAAAACCTCTAAATACTTAAACCATTAAAATGGTATACATTAATAATAAATCATAAATATCATTTAAATTTGTATTCAGTATAATTTTTAATTTTTATTTTAATTATTTATCAGTTTATTTTATAGAAATATTAATTACAATTAAATTATCAGTGATACAGATCTAATTTAAATTAAACCAGTATACCCTAAATAATAAATAATAAATCTCAATATTATTGTTTTCATTATAATTTAAAATATTCATTTTAATTAGTTAATTGTTTATTTTTATATAAATATTAATTACAAAATAAATTATGAGTTAGTTAGATATAATTTATATAAATTATTTTTCATCAAAAAAATATAGATAAACTTTTTAAAAGAAAAAAAAAATTCAAAACAAATAATTATTATTTGGTAATACATTTTCATTTGCTATTGAATCATTTTAGGTTTTCATATTATATTTTAAGTAATATGAATCATATTCATTATAGATTTATAATTTATTTTTTTAGATTTATTAGAATATCTACAATAAAATTGATTATATTGAATTTATATTATATATAATTATTATGATTATAATAAATAAATATTGTATTCACTTTAGAAAAAAATTAAAAAATTATTATATTTTCAATGGTTTCAACCTTCAAAATATGATAAAAAATAATAAAAATAAATTTTTTGTTATTTCATTTTTTAAATAAAGACTATAGACCTTTAAATGCCTGCTTACTTAAATCAGTAAGCTCATAAACCTCGAAACCCTAAATACATAAACCCTTTAACATCTATATACTACTTAATAAATAATAAATCTCATTTTTATGTGTATTTATAATAATTTTAAATATTCAATTTAATTATTTATTGTTTAATTTTTTACAAAAATTAATTACAAAATAAATTTTGAGCGAGACAAACATTATTTAAATAATTGATTTTTTTAAAAAAATAAAAGCTTATTAAAATAAGGAAAAATTTAAAAATTAAATATTATTAATCAAAATAAATATAACCTTAAAAAAGAAGTAAACATTTAAAAACAAAAAAATATTATTTAGTAATATATTTTACACTGATTTTGAATCAGTGTATATAGGTTTTGAAATTATATTTTAATTTCTATCAATCTTATTCATAATAGTTTATTAATTTAGTTTTTGATCATTATTATAATATCTATCAATAAAATTACTTATATTGAAAATTAATGTTTTATAATTATTAAGATTATTATAGCTAAATATTATATTTACATTTGAAAAAATATTTAAAAATTATTATATTTTAAATGCTTATAACTTTCAAAAATGATAAAAAATCTCAAAAATAATTTTTTTATAATTTTATTTTTTAAATAAACTTATAAACCTTTAAAGACCTAAACCTTTAAATCTATAGACTCCAAAACCCCAAAACCTCCTAAATACTTAAAGCATTAAACCTATATAATTTATATAATAAATGATAATTATAATATCTATCAGTTTATTAATTAATATCTATATTATTATTTATAGTTTACTAATTTAATTTTTGATCATTATTGATATATCTATGAATAAAATTGTTTATATTGAATTTATATGATATATAATTATTAATATTATTATAACTAAATATTATATTCACATTTCAAAAAATTTTAAATATTATTATATTTTCAAAGGTTATAACCTAAGAAAATGAGAAAAAAGTACAAATTTTTTTTTTGTTATTTAATTATTTAAATAGTACCTATAAACCACTAAAATCCGAAAAACATAAATCACTAAAGTATTAAACGACAAAACCTCTAAATACTTAAACCATTAAACTAGTATACATTAATAATAAATCATAAATATCATTTAAATTTGTATTCAGTATAATTTTTAATTTTATTTTAATTATTTATTAATTTATTTTTTTAGAAATATTAATTACAAATTAAATTTTCATAGGACAGATCTAATTTAAATTAAACCAATATACTCGAAATAATAAATAATAAAACTCAATAATATTGTTTTCATTATAATTTAAAATATTCATTTTAATTAGTCATTTGTTTATTTTTATATATAAATATTAATTACAAAATAAATTATGAGTTAGATAGATATAATTTATATAAATTATTTTTCATCAATAAAATATAGATAAACTTTTTAAAATAAAAAAAAATTTAAAACAAATAATTATAAATTAGTAATACATTTTCCTTTGCTTTTGAATCAATTTTGGTTTACATATTATATTTTAAGTAATATCAATCTTATTCATTATAGATTTTTAATTTATTTTTTGAGAATTATTAGAATATCTCACAATAAAATTATTTATATCAAATTTATATTATATATAATTATTATGATTATTATAAATAAATATTGTATTCACTCTTGAAAAAAATTTAAAAATTATTATATTTTCAATGGTTATAACCTTGAAAATATGACAAAATATAATAAAAATAAATTTTTGTTATTTCATTTTTTAAATAAAGACTATAGACCTTTAAATTCCTGCTTACTTAAATCAGAAAGCTCATAAACCTCTAAACCCCTAAATACATAAACCCTTTAACATCTATATACTACTTAATGAATAATAAATCTCATTTTTATGTCTATTTATAATAATTTTAAATATTCAATTTAATTATTTATAGTTTAATTTTTTACAAAAATTAATTACAAAATAAATTTTGAGCGAGACAAACATTATTTAAATAATTGTTTTTTATAAAAAAATATAAGCTTATAAAAAGAAAGAAAAATTTAAAAATTAAATATTCTTATTTAGTAATATATTTTGATTTGATTTTGAATCATTTTTCATCATGTAAATATATTTTGATTAAAATTTTAAATTTTATAAATAGCTTATTAATTTAATTTTTGATCATAATTATAATTTCTATCATTAAAATTATTTATATTGAATTTATATGATATATAATCAGTAAGATTAATATAATTATACATGGTATTCACATTTCAAAAAATTTTAAAAATTATCATATTTTCAAATGTTATAACCTTTGAAAATCAAAAAAATCTAAAAATTTTTTTTTATTTTTATTATTTAAGTAAAATCTATAAACACAATATGCATAAAAACATAAATTGCTAAACTCCTAAACAACAAAACTCCTAAATAATCAAACCAATAAACCTGGTATTCCATATATAATAAATCACAAATCTCATTTTAATTTGTATTCATTATAATTTTAAATATTCATTTTAATTATTTATTAGTTTATTTTTTATAGAAATGTTAATTAGAAAGTATATAATGAGTGAGACAAATATAATTTTAATAATTTATTTTTTATTCAAAAAAAATATATAAGCTTATAAAAAGAAGTAAAAATTTAAAAACAAAAAATTATTATTTAGTAATATATTTTACTTTGATTTTGAATCATTGTATATAGGTTTTTAAATTATATTTTAATTACTATCAATCTTTTAATAATAGTTTATTAATTTATTTTTTGATCATTATTATAATATCTATCAATAAAATTACTTACATTGAATTTTAATGTTTTATAATTATTAATATTATTATAACTAAATATTATTTTACTTTTGAAAAAAAATTTATATATTATTATATTTTCAAAGGTTATAACTTCAAAAATGATAAAAAATCTCAAAATAATTTTTTATATTTTATTATTTAAATAAAAATTATAAATCACTAAATACTTAAACTTTTAAATCCATAGACTCCTAAACCCCAAATCCCCTAAATACTTAAAGCATTAAACCTATATAACCTATATAATAAATGATAATTATAATATCTATAAATAGTTTATTAATTAATCTCTATCTTTTATTAATAGTTTATTAATTTAATTTTGATCATTATTAAGATATCAATCTATAAAATTGTTTAATTGAATTTAAATGATATATAATTATTAATATTAATATAACTAAAGATTTTATTCACATTTCAAAAAATTTTAAATATTATTATATTTTCAAAGGTTATAACCTATGAAAATGAGAAAAAATTACAAAATTTTTTTGTTATTTTATTATTTAAATAATACCTATAAACCACTAAGTGCCTAAAAACATAAATCACTAAACTCCTAAACGACAAAACCTCTAAATACTTAAACCATTAAACTAGTATACATTAATAATAAATCATAAATATCATTTAAATTTGTATTCAGTATAATTTTTAATTTTTATTTTAATTATTTATCAGTTTATTTTTATAGAAATATTAATTACAAATTAAATTATCAGTGAGACAGATCTAATTTAAATTAAACCAGTATACCCTAAATAATAATAATAAATCTCAATATTATTGTTTTCATTATAATTTAAAATATTCATTTTAATTATTTATTTGTTTATTTTTATATAAATATTAATTACAAAATAAATTATGAGTTAGATAGATATAATTTATATAAATTATTTTTCATCAAAAAAGTATAGATAAACTTTTTAAAAGAAAAAAAAATTTCAAAACAAATATTATTATTTAGTAATATATTTTCCTTTCTAATTGAATCATTTTAGGTTATCATATTATATTTTAAGTAATATGAATCATATTCATTATAGATTTTTAATTTATTTTTTTAGATTTATTAGAATATCTATCAATAAAATTGATTATATAGAATTTATATTATATATAATTATTATGATTCTAATAAATAAATATTGTATTCACTTTTCAAAAAAATTTAAAAATTATTATATTTTTAATGGTTATAACCTTAAAAATATGATAAAAAATAATAAAAATAAATTTTCTGTTATTTCATTTTTTAAATAAAGTCTATAGACCTTTAAATGCCTGCTTACTTAAATAAGTAAGCTCATAAACCCCGAAACCCCTAAATACATAAACCCTTTAACATCTATATACTACTTAATGAATAATAAATCTAATTTTTATGTCTATTTATTATAATTTTAAATATTCAATTTAATTATTTATAGTTTAATTTTTTACAAAAATTAATTTCAAAATAAATTTCGAGCGAGACAAACATTATTTAAATAATTGATTTTTAATAAAAAAAAATATAAGCTTATAAAAAGAAGTAAAAATTTAAAAATTAAATATTATTATTTAGTAATATATTTTGTTTTTTTTGAATCATTTTCCGTCATGTAAATATATTTTAATTAAAATTTATATTTTTATTAATAGTTTATTAATTTAATTTTTGATCATTATTATAATATCTATCATTAAAATTGTTTATATTTAATTTATATGATATATAATCAGTAAGATTAATATAATTATAAATGGTATTCACATTTAAAAAAATTTTAAAATTTATCTTATTTTCAAAGGTTATAACAGTTGAAAATCCGAAAAAATCTAAAAAAAATTTTTTTTTTATTTAAATATAAACCTATAATCCACAAAATGCCTAAAAACATAAATTACTAAACTCCTAAACAACAAAACTCCTAAATAATCAAAACCAATAAACCGGTATACCATTTATAATAAATCACAAATTTCATTTTAATTTGTATTCATTATACTTTTAAATATTCATTTTAATTATTTATTAGTTTATTTTTTATAGAAATGTTAATTACAAAATAAATAATGAGTGAGACAAATATAATTTTAATAATTTATTTTTAATCAAAAAAATATATATAAGCTTATAAAAAGAAGTAAAAATTTAAAAACAAAAAATTATTATTTAGTAATATATTTTACTTTGATTTTGAATCATTGTATATAGGTTTTGAAATTATATTTTAATTGCTATCAATCTTATTAATAATAGTTTATTAATTTATTTTTGATCATTATTATAATATCTATAAATAAAATTACTTATATTGAATTTTAATGTTTATAATTATTAAGATTATTATAACTAAATATTATATTTACTTTTGAAAAAAAATTTAAAAATTAATATATTTCAAAGGGTATAACCTTCAAAAATGATAAAAAATCACAAAAATATTTTTTTATAATTTTATTATTTAAATAAAACTTATAATACCACTAAATACCTAAACATTTAAATCTATAGACTCCTAAACACCAAAACCCCCTAAATACTGAAAGCATTAAACCTATATAACCTATATAATAAAAGATAACTATAATATCTATCAATAGTTATTAATTAATCTCTATCTTATTATTAATAGTTTATTAATTTAATTTTGATCATTATTAATATATCTATCAATAAAATTGTTTATATTGAATTTATATGATATATAATTATTAATATTAATATAACTAAAGATTGTATTCACATTTCAAAAATTTTAAATATTATTATATTATCAAAGGTTATATCCTATGAAAATGAGAAAAAATTACAACAATTTTTTTGTTATTTTATTGTTTAAATAATACATATAAACCACTAAGTGCCTAAAACATATAATCACTAAACTACCTAAACGACAAAACCTTTAAATACTTAAACCATTAAACTAGTATACATTAATAATAAATCATAAATATCATTTAAATTTGTATTCAGTATAATTTTAATTTTTATTTTAATTATTTATCAGTTTATTTTATAGAAATATTAATTACAAATTAAATTATCAGTGAGACAGATCTAATTTAAATTAAACCAGTATACCCTAAATAATAAATAATAAATCTCAATATTATTGTTTTCATTATAATTTAAATATTCATTTTAATTAGTTATTGTTTATTTTTATATAAATATTAATTACAAAATAAATTATGAGTTAGATAGATATAATTTATATAAATTATTTTCATCAAAAAAATATAGATAAACTTTTTAAAATAAAAAAAATTTCAAAACAAATAATTATTATTTAGTAATACATTTTCCTTGCTTTTGAATCATTTTAGGTTTTCATATTATATTTTAAGTAATATGAATCTTATTCATTATAGATTTTTAATTTATTTTTTGAGAATTATTAGAATATCTATCAATAAAATTGTTTATATGAATTTATATTATATATAATTATTATGATTATTATAAATAAATATTGTATTCACTCTTGAAAAAAATTTAAAAATTATCATATTTTCAATGGTTATAACCTTAAAATATGATAAAAAATAATAAAAATAATTTTTTTTATTTCATTTTTAAATAAAGCCTATAGACCATAATGCCTCCTTACTTAAATCAGTAAGCTAATAAACCCCGAAACACCTAAATACATAAATCTTTTAACATCTATATAGTACTTAATGAATAATAAATCTCATTTTTATGTCTATTTATTATAATTTTAAATATTTATTTAATTATTCATAGTTTAATTTTTTACAAAATTAATTACAAATAAATTTCGAGTGAGAGAAATATTATTTAAATAATTGATTTTTAATAAAAAAAATATAAGCTTATAAAAAGAATGAAAAATTTAAAAATAAATATTATTATTTAGTAATATATTTTGATTTGATTTTGAATCATTTTGCGTCATTTAAATATATTTTAATTAATATTTATATTTTTATTAATAGTTTATTAATTTAATTTTTGATCATTATTATAATATCTATCATTAAATTATTTATATTGAATTTATATGATATATAATCAGTAAGATTAATATAATTATACATGGTATTCAATTTCAAAAAATTATAAAAATTATCTTATTTTCAAAGGTTATAAACTTTGAAAATCAGAAAAAATCTAAAAAAAAATATTTTTTATTTTTATTATTTAAATAAAACCTATAAACCACAAAATGCCTAAAAACATAAATTGCTAACTCCTAAACAACAAAACTTCCTAATAATCAAACCAATAAACTCGGTATACCATTTATAATAATCACAAATCTCATTTAAATTGTATTCATTATAATTTTAAAATATTCATTTTAATTATTTATTAGTTTATTTTTATATAAATGTTAATTACAAAATAAATAATGAGTGAAACAAATATAAATTTAATAATTTATTTTTATTCAAAAAAAATATATACGCATATAAAAAGAAGTAAAAATTAAATAACAAAAAATTATTATTTAGTAATATATTTTACTTTGGTTTTGAATCATTGTAAATAGGTTTTGAAATTATATTTTAATTGCTATCAATCTTATTAATAATAGTTTATTAATTTATTTTTTGATCATTATTATAATATCTATCAATAAAATTACTTATATTGAATTTTAATGTTTTATAATTATTAAGATTATTATAGCTAAATATTATATTTACTTTGAAAAAATATTTAAAAATTATTATATTTTCAAAGGTTATAACTTCAAAAATGATAAAAAATCACAAAAATAATTTTTTTATAATTTTATTATTTAAATAAAACTTATAAATCACTAAATACCTAAACATTTAAATCTATAGACTCCTAAACCCAAAACCCCTAAATACTTAAAGCATTAAACCTATATAATCTATATAATAAAGGATAATTATAATATCTATCAATAGTTTATTAATTAATCTCTATCTTATTATTAATAGTTTATTAATTTAATTTTGATCATTATTAATATATCTATCAATAAAATTGTTTATATTGAATTTATATGATATATAATTATTAATATTAATATAACTAAAGATTGTATTCACATTTCAAAAATTTTAAATATTATTATATTTTCAAAGGTTATAACCTATGAAAATGAGAAAAAATTACAAATTTTTTTTGTTATTTTATTGTTTAAATAATACCTATAAACCACTAAGTGCCTAAAAACATAAATCACTAAACTCCTAAACGACAAAACCTCTAAATACTTAAACCATTAAACTAGTATACATTAATAATAAATCATAAATATCATTTAAATTTGTATTCAGTATAATTTTTAATTTTTATTTTAATTATTTATCAGTTTATTTTTATAGAAATATTAATTACAAATTAAATTATCAGTGAGACAGATCTAATTTAAATTAAACCAGTATACCCTAAATAATAAATAATAATCTCAATATTATTGTTTTCATTATAATTTAAAATATTCATTTTAATTAGTTATTTGTTTATTTTTATATAAATATTAATTACAAAATAAATTATGAGTTAGATAGATATAATTTATATAAATTATTTTTCATCAATAAAATATAGATAAACTTTTTAAAAGAAAAAAAAATTTAAAACAAATAATTATTATTTAGTAATACATTTTCCTTTGCTTTTGAATCATTTTAGGTTTTCATATTATATTTAAGTAATATGAATCTATTCATTATAGATTTTTAATTTATTTTTTAGATTTATTAGAATATCTATCAATAAAATTGATTATATTGAATTTATATTATATATAATTATTATGATTATTATAAATAAATATTGTATTCACTCTTTAAAAAAATTTAAAAATTATTATATTTCAATGGTTATAACCTTAAAAATATGATAAAAAATAATAAAAATAAATTTTTTGTTATTTCATTTTTTAAATAAAGCCTATAGACCTATTAAATGCCTGCTTACTTAAATCAGTAAGCTCATAAACCCGAAACCCCTAAATACATAAACCTTTAACATCTATATACTACTTAATGAATAATAAATCTCATTTTTATGTCTATTTATTATAATTTTAAATATTCAATTTAATTATTTATAGTTTAATTTTTTACAAAAATTAATTACAAAATAAATTTCGAGCGAGACAAACATTATTTAAATAATTGATTTTTAATAAAAAAAATATAAGCTTATAAAAAGAAGGAAAAATTTAAAAATTAAATATTATTATTTAGTAATATATTTGATTTGATTTTGAATCATTTTGCGTCATGTAAATATATTTTAATTAAAATTTATATTTTATTAATAGTTTATTAATTTAATTTTGATCATTATTATAATATCTATCATTAAAATTGTTTATATTGAATTTATATGATATATAATCAGTAAGATTAATATAATTATACATGGTATTCACATTTCAAAAAATTTTAAAAATTATCTTATTTTCAAAGGTTATAACCTTTGAAAATCAGAAAAAATCTAAAAAATATTTTTTATTTTTATTATTTAAATAAAACCTATAAACCACAAAATGCCTAAAAACATAAATTGCTAAACTCCTAAACAACAAAACTCCTAAATAATCAAACCAATAAACTGGTATACCATATATAATAAATCACAAATCTCATATTAATTTGTATTCATTATACTTTTAAATATTCATTTTAATTATTTATTAGTTTATTTTTTATAGAAATGTTAATTACAAAATAAATAATGAGTGATACAAATATAATTTTAATAATTTATTTTTTATTCAAAAAAAAATATAAGCTTATAAAAAGAAGTAAAAATTTAAAAACAAAAAATTATTATTTAGTAATATATTTTACTTTGATTTTGAATCATTGAATATAGGTTTTTAAATTATATTTTAATTACTATCAATCTTATTAATAATAGTTTATTAATTTATATTTTGATCATTATTATAATATCTATCAATAAAATTACTTATATTGAATTTTAATGTTTTATAATTATTAATATTATTATAACTAAATATTATTTTTACTTTTGAAAAAAGAATTTAAAAATTATTATATTTTCAAAGGTTATAACCTTCAAAAATGATAAAAAATCAAAAAATAATTTTTTTATATTTTATTATTTAAATAAAAATTATAAATCACTAAATACCTAAACATTTAAATCTATAGACTCCTAAACCCCAAAACCCCTAAATACTTAAAGCATTAAACCTATATAACCTATATAATAAATGATAATTATAATATCTATCAATAGTTTATTAATTAATCTCTATCTTATTATTAATAGTTTATTAATTTAATTTTGATCATTATTAATATATCTATCAATAAAATTGTTTATATTGAATTTATATGATATATAATTATTAATATTAATATAACTAAAGATTGTATTCACATTTCAAAAATTTTAAATATTATTATATTTTCAAAGGTTATAACCTATGAAAATGAGAAAAAATTACAAATTTTTTTTGTTATTTTATTATTTAAATAATACCTATAAACCACTAAGTGCCTAAAAACATAAATCACTAAACTCCTAAATGACAAAACCTCTAAATACTTAAACATTTAAACTAGTATACATTAATAATAAATCATAAATATCATTTAAATTTGTATTCATGTATAATTTTTAATTTTTATTTTAATTATTTATCAGTTTATTTTTATAGAAATATTAATTACAAATTAAATTATCAGTGAGACAGATCTAATTTAAATTAAACCAGTATACCCTAAATAATAAATAATAATTCTCAATATTATTGTTTTCATTATAATTTAAAATATTCATTTTAATTAGTTATTTGTTTATTTTTATATAAATATTAATTACAAAATAAATTATGAGTTAGATAGATATAATTTATATAAATTATTTTTCATCAATAAAATATAGATAAACTTTTTAAAATAAAAAAAAATTTAAAACAAATAATTATTATTTAGTAATACATTTTCCTTTGCTTTTGAATCATTTTAGGTTTTCATATTATATTTTGAGTAATATGAATCTATTCATTATAGATTTTTAATTTATTTTTTGAGAATTATTAGAATATCTATCAATAAAATTGTTTATATTGAATTTATATTATATATAATTATTATGATTATTATAAATAAATATTGTATTCACTCTTTAAAAAAATTAAAAATTATTATATTTTCAATGGTTATAACCTTGAAAATATGATAAAAATAATAAAAATAAATTTTTTGTTATTTCATTTTTTAAATAAAGCCTATAGACCATTAAATGCCTGCTTACTTAAATCAGTAAGCTCATAAACCCGAAACCCCTAAATACATAAACCTTTAACATCTATATACTACTTAATGAATAATAAATCTCATTTTTATGTCTATTTATTATAATTTTAAATATTCAATTTAATTATTTATAGTTTAATTTTTTACAAAAATTAATTACAAAATAAATTTCGAGCGAGACAAACATTATTTAAATAATTGATTTTTAATAAAAAAAATATAAGCTTATAAAAAGAAGGAAAAATTTAAAAATTAAATATTATTATTTAGTAATATATTTTGATTTGATTTTGAATCATTTTGCAGTCATGTAAATATATTTTAATTAAATTTATATTTTATTAATAGTTTATTAATTTAATTTTGATCATTATTAATATCTATCATTAAAATTGTTTATATTGAATTTATATGATATATAATAAGTAAGATTAATATAATTATACATGGTATTCACATTTCAAAAAATTTTAAAAATTATTTATTTTCAAAGGTTATAACCTTTGAAAATCAGAAAAAATCTAAAAAAAAATTTTTTATTATTTATTATTTAAATAAAACCTATAAACCACAAAATGCCAAAAACATAAATGGCTAAACTACTAAACAACAAAACTCCTAAATGATCAAACCAATAAACGGGTATACCATTTATAATAAATCACTAATCTCATCTTAATTTGTATTGATTATAATTTTAAATATTCATTTTAATTATTTATTAGTTTATTTTTTATAGAACATGTTAATTACAAAGTAAATAATGAGTCAGACAATATAATTTAATAATTTATTTTTATTCAAAAAAAATATAAGCTTATAAAAAGAAGTAAAATTTAAAAACAAAAAATTATTATTTAGTAATATATTTTACTTTGATTTTGAATCATTGTATATAGGTTTTTAAATTATATTTTAATTACTATCAATCTTATTAATAATAGTTTATTAATTTATTTTTTGATCATTATTATAATATCTATCAATAAAATTACTTATATTGAATTTTAATGTTTTATAATTATTAAGATTATTATAACTAAATATTATATTTACTTTTGAAAAAAAATTTAAAAATTATTATATTTTCAAAGGTTATAACCTTCAAAAATGATAAAAAATCAAAAAATAATTTTTTATAATTTTATTATTTAAATAAAACTTATAAATCACTAAATACCTAAACATTTAAATCTATAGACTCCTAAACCCCAAAACCCCCTAAATACTTAAAGCATTAAACCTATATAACCTATATAATAAAGATAATTATAATATCTATCAATAGTTTATTAATTAATCTCTATCTTATTATTAATAGTTTATTAATTTAATTTTTGATCATTATTAATATATCTATCAATAAAATTGTTTATATTGAATTTATATGATATATAATTATTAATATTAATATAACTAAAGATTGTATTCACATTTCAAAAATTTTAAATATTATTATATTTTCAAAGGTTATAACCTATGAAAATGAGAAAAAATTACAAATTTTTTTTGTTATTTTATTATTTAAATAATACCTATAAACCACTAAGTGCCTAAAAACATAAATCACTAAACTCCTAAATCGACAAAACCTCTAAATACTTAAACCATTAAACTAGTATACATTAATAATAAATCATAAATATCATTTAAATTTGTATTCAGTATAATTTTTAATTTTTATTTTAATTATTTATCAGTTTATTTTTATAGAAATATTAATTACAAATTAAATTATCAGTGAGACAGATCTAATTTAAATTAAACCAGTATACCCTAAATAATAAATAATAAATCTCAATATTATTGTTTTCATTATAATTTAAAATATTCATTTTAATTATTTATTTGTTTATTTTATAGTAAATATTAATTACAAAATAAATTTGAGTTAGATAGATATAATTTATATAATTATTTTTTAATCAAAAAAATATAGATAAACTTTTTAAAAGAAAAAAAAATTTCAAAACAAATAATTATTATTTGGTAATACATTTTCCTTTGCTATTGAATCATTTTAGGTTTTCATATTATATTTTAAGTAATATGAATCTAAATCATTATAGATTTTTAATTTATTTTTTTTGATTATTCAGAATATCTATCAATAAAATTGATTATATTGAATTTATATTATATTAATTATTATGATTATTATATAATAAATATTGTATTCACTCTTTAAAAAAATTTAAAAATTATTATATTTTCAAGGATTATAACCTTGAAAATATGAGATAAAAATAATAAAAATAAATTTTTTGTGAATTCATTTTTTAAATAAAGCATATAGACCATTAAATGCCTGCTTACTTAAATCAGTTAGCTCATAAACCCCGAAACTCCTAAATACATAAACCCTTTAACATCTATATACTATTTAATGAATAATAAATCTCATTTTTTGTATCAAGCATCCCACCAGATAATCCAAATATTACTCAAGAAGAATGAACCCCGATAAAGACTAACTTGGGGATAGAGAATGATGTTAGCTCAAATAAAGGATGGGAGGAGGTAAAACACAAGAGAAAATATAAAAAGACATCTAAAACCAGAATTGTATTGAAAGAAAAACTTGATGATTATGCGTGGATAGATGAGGATCTTCTGCATTTTCCTGCAGATGAACCAGTAATTTTTAGTTGCCCCTCAAGTCACAAGGGTGATGTATCTCAAGACGAGCCTGAGGTTAAAGCAAAGGATGATATATATATTTATAATGAATATTGGGGGAATCTTTCAAGAACCCAATCCTTGGAGGCCATAAAGCAAATGGCCATGGTGCTCGGAAAACAGGTAAAATATAATGAGATTAGGCATGAAATTCCTCACACTCCTAAAACAGTAAGAAATACGAAAAAATATGCTAACATGTCTTATGAATCTAAGTGTACAACTCGAGCCCAAGCTAAATTAGTTTTTAATGGATAGATGTCTATATTAGAATGTTAGAGGGGTAGCTAATAGCCCCACGATAAATAGATTAAGACTTTTAATTAAAGAACATAAAATCTCATTAATGATTATTGCAGGACCAATGGTCCTGCAAGATCAACTAAATAAATATAGAGAAATTTTAGGATTTAATAAGGCTTATGCTAAACTAAATAGTAAACTTTGGATTTTATGGCACAGTAAATTGAAAAGTGAAATAATAAAAGATACCGAACAAATAGTACATTTCAAATTAGATAAGAGCACAGATCAAATAATCTCAGTAGTTTACGCAAAAAATGATAAACAATCTAGGTTGGCTTTATGGGAAGAAATGAAAGATATAGCAAGTAGAAATTTAATTTAAAATATTAAAATGATAAATAATTATAAAACATTAAAATTCAATATAAGTAATTTTATTGATAGATATTATAATAATGATCAAATTATAAATTAATAAACTATTATAAATAAGATTATAAGTAATTAAAATATAATTTAAAAACCTATTTACAATGATTCAAAATCAAAGTAAAATATATTACTAAATAATAATTTTTTGTTATTTAATTTTTACTTCTTTTTATAAGCTTATTTTTTTTTGAATAAAAAATAAATTATTAAATTTATATTTATTTCACTCATTATTTATTTTGTAATTAAAATTTATATAAAAAATAAACTAATAAATAATTAAAATGAATATTTAAAATTATAATGAATACAAATTAAAATGAGATTTATGATTTATTATATATGGTATACCAGTTTATTGGTTTGATTATTTAGGAATTTTGTTGTTTAGGAGTTTAGCAATTTATGTTTTTAGGCCTTTTGTGGTTTATAGATCTTACTTAAATAATAAAAATAAAAAATTTTTTTTTTGATTTTTTTTTATTTTCAAAGGTTATAACCTTTGAAAATAAGATAATTTTAAATTTTTTGAAATGTGAATACCATGTATAATTATATTAATCTTACTGATTATATATCATATAAATTCAATATAAACAATTTTAATGATAGATATTATAATAATGATCAAAAATTAAATTAATAAACTATTAATAAAAATATAAATTTTAATTAAAATATATTTACATGATGCAAAATGATTCAAAATCAAATCAAAATATATTACTAAATAATAATATTTAATTTTTAAATTTTTCCTTCTTTTATAAGCTTATATTTTTTTATTAAAAAATCAATTATTTAAATAATGTTTGTCTCACTCGAAATTTATTTTGTAATTAATTTTTGTAAAAAATTAAACTATAAATAATTAAATTAAATATTTAAAATTATAATAAATAGACATAAAAATGAGATTTATTATTCATTAAGTAGTATATAGATATTAAAGGTTTATGTATTTAGGGGTTTCGTAGGTTATGAGCTTATTGATTTTAGAAAGCAGTCATTTATTGATCTATAGGCTTTATTTAAAAAATAAAATAAAAAAGATTTATTTTTATTATTTTTTCTCACATTTTCAAGGTTATAACCTTTCAAAATATAATAATTTTTAAATTTTTTTCAAGAGTGAATACAATATTTATTTATAATAATCATAATAATAATATATAATATAAATTCGATATAAACAATTTTTTTGAGAGATATTCTAATAATTCTCAAAAAATAAATTAAAAATCTATAATGAATAAGATTCATATTACTTAAAATATAATATGAAAAGCTAAAATGATTCAAAAGCTAAGAAAAATGTATTACTAAATAATAATTATTTGTTTTAAATTTTTTTTTTTAAAAAAGTTTATCTATATTTTTTGATGAAAAATAATTTATATAAATTATATCTATCTAACTCATAATTTATTTTGTAATTAATATTTATATAAAAATAAACAAATAAATAATTAAAATGAATATTTTAAATTATAATGAAAACAATAATATTGAGATTTATTATTTATTATTTAGGGTATACTGGTTTAATTTAAATTAGATCTGTCTCACTGATAATTTAATTTGTAATTAATATTTCTATAAAAATAAACTGATAAATAATTAAAATAAAAATTAAAAATTATACTGAATACAAATTTAAATGATATTTATGATTTATTATTAATGTATACTAGTTTAATGGTTTAAGTATTTAGAGGTTTTGTCGTTTAGGAGTTTAGTGATTTATGTTTTTAGGCACTTAGTGGTTTATAGGTATTATTTAAATAATAAAATAACAAAAAAAATTTTGTAATTTTTTCTCATTTTCATAGGTTATAACCTTTGAAAATATAATAATATTTAAAATTTTTGAAATGTGAATACAATCTTTAGTTATATTAATATTAATAATTATATATCATATAAATTCAATATAAACAATTTTATTGATAGATATATTAATAATGATCAAAAATTAAATTAATAAACTATTAATAATAAGATAGAGATTAATTAATAAACTATTGATAGATATTATAATTATCATTTATTATATAGGTTATATAGGTTTAATGCTTTAAGTATTTAGGGGTTTTGGGGTTTAGGAGTCTATAGATTTAAATGTTTAGGTATTTAGTGATTTATAAGTTTTATTTAAATAATAAAATTATAAAAAATTATTTTTGTGATTTTTTATCATTTTTGAAGGTTATAACCTTTGAAAATATAATAATTTTTAAATTTTTTTTCAAAGTAAATATAATATTTAGTTATAATAATCTTAATAATTATAAAACATTAAAATTCAATATAAGTAATTTTATTGATAGATATTATAATAATGATCAAAAAATAAATTAATAAACTATTATTAATAAGATTGATAGTAATTAAAATATAATTTAAAAACCTATATTCAATGATTCAAAATCAAAGTAAAATATATTACTAAATAATAATTTTTTGTTTTTAAATTTTTACTTCTTTTTATAAGCTTATATATTTTTTTTGAATAAAAAATAAATTATTAAAATTATATTTGTATCACTCATTATTTATTTTGTAATTAACATTTCTATAAAAAATAAACTAATAAATAATTAAAATGAATATTTAAAATTATAATGAATACAAATTAAAATGAATTTGTGATTTATTATATATGGTATACCGGTTTATTGGTTTGATTATTTAGGAGTTTTGTTGTTTAGGAGTTTAGCAATTTATGTTTTTAGGCATTTTGTGGTTTATAGGTTTTATTTAAATAATAAAAATAAAAAAATATTTTTTAGATTTTTTCTGATTTTCAAAGGTTATAACCTTTGAAAATAAGATAATTTTTAAAATTTTTTGAAATGTGAATACCATGTATAATTATATTAATCTTACTGATTATATATAATATAAATTCAATATAAACAATTTTAATGATAGATATTATAATAATGATCAAAAATTAAATTAATAAACTATTAATAAAAATATAAATTTTAATTAAAATATATTTACATGACGCAAAATGATTCAAAATCAAATCAAAATATATTACTAAATAATAATATTTAATTTTTAAATTTTTCCTTCTTTTTATAAGCTTATATTTTTTTATTAAAAATCAATTATTTAAATAATGTTTGTCTAGCTCGAAATTTATTTTGTAATTAATTTTTGTAAAAAATTAAACTATAAATAATTAAATTGAATATTTAAAATTATAATAAATAGACATAAAAATGAGATTTATTATTCATTAAGTAGTATATAGATGTTAAAAGGTTTATGTATTTAGGGGTTTCGGGGTTTATGAGCTTACTGATTTAAGTAAGCAGGCATTTAATGGTCTATAGGCTTTATTTAAAAAATGAAATAACAAAAAATTTATTTTTATTATTTTTTATCATATTTTAAGGTTATAACCATTGAAAATATAATAATTTTTAAATTTTTTTCAAGAGTGAATACAATATTTATTTATAATAATCATAATAATTATATATAATATAAATTCAATATAAACAATTTTATTGATAGATATTCTAATAATTCTCAAAAAATAAATTAAAAATCTATAATGAATAGATTCATATTACTTAAAATATAATATGAAAACCTAAAATGATTCAAAAGCAAAGGAAAATGTATTACTAAATAATAATTATTTGTTTTGAAATTTTTTTTTATTTTAAAAAGTTTATCTATATTTTTTGATGAAAAATAATTTATATAAATTATATCTATCTAACTCATAATTTATTTTGTAATTAATATTTATATAAAAATAAACAAATAACTAATTAAAATGAATATTTTAAATTATAATGAAAACAATAATATTGAGAATTTATTATTTATTATTTAGGGTATACTGGTTTAATTTAAATTAGATCTGTCTCACTGATAATTTAATTTGTAATTAATATTTCTATAAAAATAAACTGATAAATAATTAAAATAAAAATTAAAAATTATACTGAATACAAATTTAAATGATATTTATGATTTATTATTAATGTATACTAGTTTAATGGTTTAAGTATTTAGAGGTTTTGTCGTTTAGGAGTTTAGTGATTTATGTTTTTAGGCACTTAGTGGTTTATAGGTATTATTTAAATAATTAAATAACAAAAAAAATTTGTACTTTTTTCTCATTTTCATAGGTTATAACCTTTGAAAATATAATAATATTTAAAATTTTTGAAATGTGAATATAATATTTAGTTATAATAATATTAATAATTATATATCATATAAATTCAATATAAACAATTTTATTGATAGATATATAATAATGATCAAAAATTAAATTAATAAACTATTAATAATAAGATAGATATTAATTAATAAACTATTGATAGATATTATAATTATCATTTATTATATAGATTATATAGGTTTAATGCTTTAAGTATTTAGGGGTTTTGGGGTTTAGGAGTCTATAGATTTAAAGGTTTAGGTATTTAGTGGTTTATAAGTTTTATTTAAAAATAAAATTATAAAAAAATTATTTTTGTGATTTTTTATCATTTTTGAAAGTTATAACCTTTGAAAATATAATAATTTTTAAATATTTTTTCAAATGTAAATATAATATTTAGCTATAATAATCTTAATAATTATAAAACATTAAAATTCAATATAAGTAATTTTATTGATAGATATTATAATAATGATCAAAAAATAAATTAATAAACTATTATGAATAAGATTGATAGAAATTAAAATATAATTTCAAAACCTATATACACTGATTCAAAATCAGTGTAAAATATATTACTAAATAATAATTTTTTGTTTTTAAATTTTTACTTCTTTTTTAAGGTTATATTTTTTTTGATTAAAAATAAATTATTAAAATTATATTTGTCTCACTCATTATTTATTTTGTAATTAACATTTCTATAAATATAAACTAATAAATAATTAAAATGAATATTTAAAATTATAATGAATACAAATTAAGATGAAATTTGTGATTTATTATAATGGTATACCAGTTTATTGGTTTGATTATTTAGGAGTTTTGTTGTTTAGGAGTTTAGCAATTTATGTTTTTAGGCATTTTGTGGTTTATAGGTTTTATTTAAATAATAAAAATAAAAAATTTTTTTTTAGATTTTTTCTGATTTTCAAAGGTTATAACCTTTGAAAATAAGATAATTTTTAAAATTTTTTGAAATGTGAATACCATGTATAATTATATTAATCTTACTGATTATATATCATATAAATTCAATATAAACAATTTTAATGATAGATATTATAATAATGATCAAAAATTAAATTATAAACTATTAATAAAAATATAAATTTTAATTAAAATATATTTACATGACGCAAAATGATTCAAAATAAAATCAAAATATATTACTAAATAATAATATTTAATTTTTAAATTTTTCCTTCTTTTTATAAGCTTATATTTTTTTTATTAAAAATCAATTATTTAAATAATGTTTGTCTCACTCGAAATTTATTTTGTAATTAATTTTTGTAAAAAATTAAACTATAAATAATTAAATTGAATATTTAAAATTATAATAAATAGACATAAAAATGAGATTTATTATTCATTAAGTAGTATATAGATGTTAAAGGGTTTATGTATTTAGGGGTTTCGGGTTTATGAGCTTACTGATTTAAGTAAGCAGGCATTTAATGGTCTATATGCTTTATTTAAAAAATGAATTAACAAAAAATTATTTTTATTATTTTTATCATATTTTAAGGTTATAACCATTAAAATATAATAATTTTTAAATTTTTTTAAAGAGTGAATACAATATTTATTTATAATAATCATAATAATTATATATAATATAAATTCAATATAATCAATTTTATTGATAGATATTCTAATAAATCTAAAAAAATAAATTAAAAATCTATAATGATTAGATTCATATTACTTAAAATATAATATGAAACCTAAAATGATTCAATAGCAAAGGAAAATGTATTACTAAATAATAATTATTTGTTTTAAATTTTTTTTTATTTTAAAAAGTTTATCTATATTTTTTGATGAAAAATAATTTATATAAATTATATCTATCTAACTCATAATTTATTTTGTAATTAATATTTATATAAAATAAACAAATAACTAATTAAAATGAATATTTTAAATTATAATGAAACAATAATATTGAGATTTATTATTTATTATTTAGGGTATACTGGTTTAATTTAAATTAGATCTGTCTCACTGATAATTTAATTTGTAATTAATATTTCTATAAAATAAACTGATAAATAATTAAAATAAAAATTAAAAATTATACTGAATACAAATTTAAATGATATTTATGATTTATTATTAATGTATACTAGTTTAATGGTTTAAGTATTTAGAGGTTTTGTCGTTTAGGTAGTTTAGTGATTTATGTTTTTAGGCACTTAGTGGTTTATAGGTATTATTTAAATAATAAAATAACAAAAAAAATTTGTAATTTTTTCTCATTTTCATAGGTTATAACCTTTGAAAATATAATAATATTTAAAATTTTTGAAATGTGAATACAATCTTTAGTTATATTAATATTAATAATTATATATCATATAAATTCAATATAAACAATTTTATTGATAGATATATTAATAATGATCAAAAATTAAATTAATAAACTATTAATAATAAGATAGAGATTAATTAATAAACTATTGATAGATATTATAATTATCATTTATTATATAGGTTATATAGGTTTAATGCTTTAAGTATTTAGGGGTTTTGGGGTTTAGGAGTCTATAGATTTAAATGTTTAGGTATTTAGTGATTTATAATTTTTATTTAAATAATAAAATTATAAAAAAATTATTTTTGTGATTTTTTATCATTTTTGAAGGTTATAACCTTTGAAAATATAATAATTTTTAAATTTTTTTTCAAAAGTAAAAATAATATTTAGTTATAATAATCTTAATAATTATAAAACATTAAAATTCAATATAAGTAATTTTATTGATAGATATTATAATAATGATCAAAAAATAAATTAATAAACTATTATTAATAAGATTGATAGTAATTAAAATATAATTTAAAAACCTATATACAATGATTCAAAATCAAAGTAAAATATATTACTAAATAATAATTTTTTGTTTTTAAATTTTTACTTCTTTTTATAAGCTTATATTTTTTTTTGAATAAAAATAAATTATTAAAATTATATTTGTCTCACTCATTATTTACTTTTGTAATTAACATTTCTATAAAAAATAACTAATAAATAATTAAAATGAATATTTAAAATTATAATGAATACAAATTAAAATGAGATTTGTGATTTATTATATATGGAATACCGGTTTATTGGTTTGATTATTTAGGAGTTTTGTTGTTTAGGAGTTTAGCAATTTATGTTTTTAGGCATATTGTGGTTTATAGATTTTACTTAAATAATAAAAATAAAAAAATTTTTTAGATTTTTTTTGATTTTCAAAGGTTATAACCTTTGAAAATATGATAATTTTTAAAATTTTTTGAAATGTGAATACCATGTATAATTATATTAATCTTACTGATTATATATCAAATAAATTCAATATAAACAATTTTAATGATAGATATTATAATAATGATCAAAAATTAAATTAATAAACTATTAATAAAATATAAATATTAATTAAACTATATTTACATGACGCAAAATGATTCAAAATCAAATCAAAATATATTACTAATTAATAATTTTAATTTTTAAATTTTCTTTCTTTTTATAAGCTAATATTTTTTTATTAAAATCAATTATTTAAATAATGTTTGTCTCTCTCGAAATTTATTTTGTAATTAATTTTTGTAAAAAATTAAACTATAAATAATTAAATTAAATATTTAAAATTATAATAAATAGTCATAAAAATGAGATTTATTATTCATTAAGTAGTATATAGATATTAAAGGTTTATGTATTTAGGGGTTTCGTAGTTTATGAGCTTACTGATTTAAGTAAGCAGGCATTTAATGGTCTATAGGCTTTATTTTAAAAATGAAATAACAAAAATTTATTTTTATTATTTTTTCTCATATTTTCAAGGTTATAACCTTTGAAAATATTATAATTTTTAAATTTTTTTCAAAAGTGAATACAATATTTATTTATTATAATCATAATAATTATATATAATATAAATTCAATATAATCAATTTTATTGATAGATATTCTAATAATTCTCAAAAAATAAATTAAAAATCTATAATGAATAAGATTCATATTACTTAAAATATAATATGAAAACCTAAAATGATTCAAAAGCAAAGGAAAATGTATTACTAAATAATAATTATTTGTTTTAAATTTTTTTTTTTTTAAAAGTTTATCTATATTTTATTGATGAAAAATAATTTATATAAATTATATCTATCTAACTCATAATTTATTTTGTAATTAATATTTATATAAAAATAAACAAATAACTAATTAAAATGAATATTTTAAATTATAATGAAAACAATAATATTGAGAATTATTATTTATTATTTAGGGTATACTGGTTTAATTTAAATTAGATCTGTCTCACTGATAATTTAATTTGTAATTAATATTTCTATAAAAATAAACTGATAAATAATTAAAATAAAAATTAAAAATTATACAGAATACAAATTTAAATGATATTTATGATTTATTATTAATGTATACTAGTTTAATTGTTTAAGTATTTAGAGGTTTTGTCGTTTAGGAGTTTAGTGATTTATGTTTTTAGGCACTTAGTGGTTTATAGGTATTATTTAAATAATAAAATAACAAAAAAATATTTGTAATTTTTTCTCATTTTCATAGGTTATAACCTTTGAAAATATAATAATATTTAAAATTTTTGAAATGTGAATACAATCTTTAGTTATATTAATATTAATAATTATATATCATATAAATTCAATATAAACAATTTTATTGATAGATATATTAATAATGATCAAAATTAAATTAATAAACTATTAATAATAAGATAAAAATTAATTAATAAACTATTGATAGATATTATAATTATCCTTTATTATATAGGTTATATAGGTTTAATGCTTTAAGTATTTAGGGGATTTTGGGGATTAAAAGTCTATAGATTTAAATGTTTAGGTATTTAGTGATTTTTAATATTTATTTAAATAATAAAATTATAAAAAATTATTTTTTTGATTTTTTATCATTTTTGAAGGTTATAACCTTTGAAAATATAATAATTTTTAAATTTTTTTTCAAAAGAAAAAATAATATTTAGTTATAATAATCTTAATAATTATAAAACATTAAAATTCAATATAAGTAATTTTATTGATAGATATTATAATAATGATCAAAAAATAAATTAATAATCTATTATTAATAAGATTGATAGTAATTAAAATATAATTTAAAAACCTATATTACAATGATTCAAAATCAAAGTAAATATATTACTAAATAATAATTTTTTGTTTTTAAATTTTTACTTCTTTTTATAAGCTATATTTTTTTTTGAATAAAAATAAATTATTAAAATTATATTTGTCTCACTCATTATTTATTTTGTAATTAACATTTCTATAAAAATAAACTAATAAATAATTAAAATGAATATTTAAAATTATAATGAATACAAATTAAATATGAGATTTGTGATTATTATATATGGTATACCGGTTTATTGGTTTGATTATTTAGGAGTTTTGTTGTTTAGGAGTTAGCAATTTATGTTTTTAGGCATTTTGTGGTTTATAGGTTTTATTAAATAATAAAAATAAAAAATATTTTTTTTAGATTTTTTCTGATTTTCAAAGGTTATAACCTTTGAAAATAAGATAATTTTTAAATTTTTTGAAATGTGAATACCATGTATAATTATATTAATCTTACTGATTATATATCATATAAATTCAATATAAACAATTTTAATGATAGATATTATAATAATGATCAAAAATTAAATTAATAAACTATTAATAAAAATATAAATTTTAATTAAAATATATTTACATGACGCAAAATGATTCAAAATAAAATCAAAATATATTACTAAATAATAATATTTAATTTTTAAATTTTTCCTTCTTTTTATAAGCTTATATTTTTTATTATTAAAAATCAATTATTTAAATAATGGTTGTCCTGCTTGAAATTTATTTTGTATTTAATTTTTGTAAAAAATTAAACTATAAAAAATTAAATTGAATATTTAAAATTATAATAAATATACATAAAAATGAGATTTATTATTCATTAAGTAGTATATAGATGTTAAAAGGTTTATGTATTTAGGGATTTCGGGGTTTATTAGCTTACTGATTTAAGTAAGTAGGCATTTAATTGTCTATAGGCTTTATTTAAAAAATGAAATAACAAAAAATTTATTTTTATTTTTTTTTCTCATATTTTTAAGGATATAACCTTTGAAAATATAATAATTTCAAAATTTTTTTAAAGAGTGAATACAATATTTATTTATAATAATCATAATAATTATATACAATAGAAATTCAATATAATTAATTTTATTGATAGATATTCTAATCAATTAAAAAAATAAATTAAAAATCTATAATGATTAGATTCATATTACTTAAAATATAATATGAAAACCTAAAATGATTCAATAGCAAATGAAAATGTATTACCAAATAATAATTATTTGTTTGAAAATTTTTTTACTTTTAAAAAGTTTATCTATATTTTTTTGATGAAAAATAATTTATATAAATTATATCTATCTAACTCATAATTTATTTTGTAATTAATATTTATATAAAAATAAACAAATAAATAATTAAAATGAATATTTTAAATTATAATGAAAACAATAATATTGAGATTTATTATTTATTATTTAGGGTATACTGGTTTAATTTAAATTAGATCTGTCTCACTGATAATTTAATTTGTAATTAATATTTCTATAAAAATAAACTGATAAATAATTAAAATAAAAACTAAAAATAATACAGAATACAAATTTAAATGATATTTATGATTTATTATTAATGTATACTAGTTTAATTGTTTAAGTATTTATATGTTTTGTCGTTTATGAGTTTAGTGATTTATGATTTTAGGCACTTATAGGTTTATAGGTATTATTTAAACAATAAAATAACTAAAAAGAATTTGTAATTTTTTCTCATTTTCATAGGTTATAACCTTTGAAAATATAAAAATATTTAAAATTTTTGAAATGTAAATACAATCTTTAGTTATATTAATATTAATAATTATATATCATATAAATTAAATATAAACAATTTTATTGATAGATATATCAATAATGATCAAAAATTAAATTAATAAACTATTAATAATAAGATAGAGATTAATTAATAAACTATTGATAGATATTATAATTATCCTTTATTATATAAGATATATAGGTTTAATGCTTTAAGTATTTACGGTATTTTGGGTTTTAGAAGTCTATAGATTTAAATGTTTATGTATTTACTGATTTTTAATTTTTATTTAAATAATAAAATTATAAAAAAATTATTTTTTTGATTTTTTATCATTTTTGAAGGTTATAACCTTAGAAAATATAATAATTTTTAAATTTTTTTTCAAAATAAAAAATAATATTTAGTTATAATAATCTTAATAATTATAAAACATTAAAATTCAATATAAGTAATTTTATTGATAGATAGTATAATAATGATGAAAAAATAAATTAATAAACTATTATTAATAAGATTGATAGTAATTAAAATATAATTTAAAAACCTATTTACAATGATTCAAAATCAAAGTAAAATATATTACTAAATAATAATTTTTTTGTTTTTAAATTTTTACTTCTTTTTATAAGCTTATATTTTTTTTTGAATAAAAAATAATTTTTGTTTTCATTATAATTTTAAATATTCATTTTAATTATTTATTATTTATTTTTTTATATAAATGTTAATTACAAAATAAATAATGAGTGAAACAAATATAAATTTAATAATTTATTTTTTATTCAAAAAAAAATATAAGCTTATAAAAAGAAGTAAAAATTAAATAACAAAAAATTATTATTTAGTAATATATTTTACTTTGATTTTGAATCATTGTAAATTGGTTTTGAAATAATTTTTTAATTACTATCAATCTTATTTATAATAGTTTATTATTTTATATTTTGAACATTATTATAATATCTATCAATAAAATTACTTAAATTGAATTTTAATGTTTTATAATTATTAAGATTATTATAACTAAATATTATTTTTTCTTTTGAAAAAAAATTCAAAAATTAATATATTTTCAAAGGTTATAACCTTCAAAAATGATAAAAAATCAAAAAAATAATTTTTTTATAATTTTATTATTTAAATAAATATTAAAAATCACTAAATACCTAAACATTTAAATCTATAGACTTTTAAACCACAAAATCCCATAAATACTTAAAGCATTAAACCTATTTAACCTATATAATAAATGATATTTATAATATCTATCAATAGTTTATTTATTAATTTGTATCTTATTATTAATAGTTTATTAATTTAATTTTTGATCATTATTAATATATCTATGAATAAAATTATTTATATTGAATTTATATGATATATAATTATTAATATTAATATAACTAATGATTGTATTTACATTTCAAAAATTTTAAATATTATTATATTTTCAAAGGTTATAACCTATGAAAATGAGAAAAAATTACAAAATTTTTTTTTGTTATTTTATTATTTAAATAATAACTATAAACCACTAATTGCCTAAAAACCTAAATCAAAAAACACCTAAATGACAAAACCTCTAAATACTTAAACAATTAAACTAGTATACATTAATAATAAAATCATAAATATCATTTAAATTTGTATTATGTATAATTTTTAATATTTATTTTAATTATTTATCATTTATTTTTATAGAAATATTAATTACAAATTAAATTATCAGTGAGACAGATCTAATTTAAATTAAACCAGTATACCTTAAATAATAAATAATAAATCTCAATATTATTGTTTTTATTATAATTTAAAATATTCATTTTAATTATTTATATGTTTATTTTTATATAAATATTAATTACAAAATAAATTATAAGTTAGATATATTTTATATAAATTATTTTTCATCAAAAAAATATAGATAAAATTTTAAAAAAATACAAAAAATTTCAAAACAAATAATTATTATTTGGTTATACATTTTCCTTTGCTATTGAATCATTTTAGGTTTTCATATTATATTTTAAGTAATATGAATCTAAATCAATATATATTTCTAATTTATTTTTTTTAATTTATTAGAATATCTATTAATAAAATTGATTATATTGAATTTATATTATATTTAATTATTATGATTATTATAAATAAATATTGTATTCTCTCTTTAAAAAAATTTTGAAATTATTATATTTTCAAAGGTTATAACCTTAAAAATATGAGAAAAAA
Organism: Sapria himalayana; assembly: GCA_029783825.1. Taxonomy (NCBI): domain Eukaryota; kingdom Viridiplantae; phylum Streptophyta; class Magnoliopsida; order Malpighiales; family Rafflesiaceae; genus Sapria; species Sapria himalayana. The sequence continues at coordinate 37,253 of JAREIK010013118.1, forward strand.
TAATAAAAATAATTTTTTTTATTTCATTTTTTAAATAAAGCCTATAAACCATTAAATGCCTGCTTACTTAAATCAGTAAGCTAATAAACCCCGAAACCCCAAAATACATAAACCTTTTTACATCTATATACTACTTAATGAATAATAAATCTCATTTTATATCTATTTATTATAATTTTAAATATTGAATTTAATTATTTATAGTTTAATTTTTTACAAAAATTAATTACAAAATAAATTTCGAGCATGACAAACATTATTTAAATAATTGATTTTTAATAAAAAAAAATAAGCTTATAAAAAGAAGTAAGAATTTTAAAATTAAATATTATTATTTAGTAAAATATTTTGATTTTATTTTGAATCATTTTGTGTTATGTAAATATATTTTAATTAAAATTTATATTTTTATTAATAGTTTATTAATTTAATTTTTGATCATTATTATAATATCTATCATTAAAATTGTTTATATTAAATTTATATAAATCATTTTAGGTTTTCATATTATATTTTAAGTAATATGAATCATATTCATTATAGATTTTTAATTTATTTTTTTAGATTTATTAGAATATCTATCAATAAAATCAATTATATTGAATTTATATTATATATAATTATTATGATTATAATAAATAAATATTGTATTCACTTTTGAAAAAAATGTAAAAATTATTATATTTTCAAAGTTTATAACCTTCAAAATATGATAAAAAATAATAAAAATAAATTTTTTGTTATTTCATTTTCTAAATAAAGACTATAGACCTTTAAATGCCTAGTTACTTAAATCAGTAAGCTCATAAACCACGAAAGCCCTAAATACATAAACCCTTTAACATCTATATACTACTTAATGAATAATAAATCTCATTTTTATGTTAATTTATAATAATTTTAATTATTCAATTTTATTATTTATAATTTAATTTTTTACAAAAATTAATTACAAAATAAATTTTGAGTGACGAAAACATTATTTTAATAATTGATTTTTTTTAAATATAAGTGTATAAAATGAAGGAAAAATTTAAAAATTAAATATTATTATTTAGTAATATATTTTTATTTGATTTTGAATCATTTTGCATCATGTAAGTATATTTTGATTAAAATTTATAATTTTATAAATAGCTTATTAATTTAATTTTTTGATCATTATTATAATTTCTGTCATTAAAATTGTTTATATTGAATTTATATGATATATAATCAGTAAGATTAATATAATTATACATAGTATTCACATTTCAAAAAATTTTAAAAATTATCTTATTTTCAAAGGTTATAACCTTTGAAAATCAGAAAAAATTTTAAAATTTTTTTTTTATTTTTATTACGTAAATAAAACCTATAAACCACAATATGCCTAAAAACATAAATTGCTAAACTCCTAAACACTAAAACTCCTAAATAATCAAACTAATAAACCGGTATACCATATATAATAAATCACAAATCTCATTTAAATTTCTATTGATTTTAATTTTAAATATTCATTTTAATTATTTATTATATTATTTTTTATATAAATGTTAATTACAAAATAAATAATGTGTGAGACAAATATAATTTTAATAATTTATTTTTTATTCAAAAAAAAATTACCTTATAAAAAGAAGTAAAAATTTAAAAACAAAAAATTATTATTTATTAATATATTTTACACTGATTTTGAATCAGTGTATATAGGTTTTGAAATTATATTTTATTTTCTATCAATCTTATTCATAATAGTTTATTAATTTATATTTTGATCATTATTATAATATCTATCAATAAAATTACTTATATTGAATTTTAATGTTTTATAATTATTAATATTATTATAGCTAAATAATATATTTACATTTGAAAAAATATTTAAAAATTATTATATTTTCAAAGGTTATAACTTTCAAAAATGATAAAAAATCACAAAAATAATATTTTTATAATTTTATTTTTTAAATAAAACTTATAAACTAATAAATACCTAGACCTTTAAATCTATAGACTCCTAAACCCCAAAAACCCCTAAATACTTAAAGCATTAAACCTATATAATCTATATAATAAATGATAATTATAATATCTATCAATAGTTTATTAATTAATATCTATCTTATTTTTTAATAGTTTATTAATTTAATTTTTGATCATTATTGAGATATCTATCAATAAAATTGTTTATATTGAATTTATATGATATATAATTATTAATATTATTATAACTAAATATTATATTCACATCTCAAAAAATTTTTAATATTATTAAATTTTCAAAGGTTATAACCTAAGAAAATGAGAAAAAAGTACAAATTTTTTTTGTTATTTAATTATTTAATAATACCTATAAACCACTAATTGCCTAAAAACATAAATCACTAAACTCCTAAACGACAAAACCTCTAAATACTTAAAACATTAAACTAATATACATTATTAATAAATCATAAATATCATTTAAATTTGTATTCAGTATAATTTTTAATTTTATTATAATTATTTATTAGTTTATTTTTATAGAAATATTGATTACAAATTAAATTTTAATTGGACAAATCTAAATTAAATTAAACCAGTATCCCCGAAATAATAAATAATAAATCTCAATATTATTGTTTTCATTATAATTTAAAATATTCATTTTAATTAGTCATTTGATTATTTTTATATAAATATTAATTACAAAATAAATTATGAATTAGATATATATAATTTATATAAATTATTTTTAATCCAAAAAGTATAGATAAACTTTTTAAAAGAAAAAAAAATTTTAAATCAAATAATTATTATTTAGTGATACATTTTCCTTTGCTTTTGAATCATTTTAGGTTTTCATATTATATTTTAAGTAATATAAATCATATTAATTATAGATTTTTAATTTATTTTTTTAGATTTATTAGAATATCAATCAATAAAATCGATTTTATTGAATTTATATTATATATAATTATTATGATTATAATAAATAAATATTGTATTCACTTTTGAAAAAATTTTAAAAATTATTATATTTTCAAAGGTTATAACCTTCCAAATATAATAAAAAATAATAAAAATAAATTTTTTGTTATTTCATTTTTTAAATAAAGTCTATACCCCTTTAAATGCCTGCTTACTTAAATTAGTAAGCTCATAAACCCCGAAACCCATAAATATATAAACCCTTTAACATCTATATACGACTTAATGAATAATAAATCTCATTTTTATGTATATTAATAATATTTTTAAATATTCATTTTAATTATTTATAGTTTAATTTTTTACAAAAATTAATTACAAAATAAATTTTTAGTGAGACAAACATTATTTAAATAATTGATTTTTTTAAAAAAATATAAGCTTATAAAAAGATGGAAAATTTTAAAAATTAAATATTATTATTTAGTAATATATTTTGATTTGATTTTGAATCATTTTGCATCATGTAAATATATTTTGATTAAAATTTATAATTTTATAAATAGCTTATTAATTTAATTTTTGATCATTATTATAATTCTATCATTAAAATTGTTTATATTGAATTTATTTGATATATAATCAGTAAGATTATATAAATATACATGGTCTTGACATTTCAAAAAATTTTAAAAATTATAATATTATTAAAGGTTATAACCTTTGAAAATCAAAAAAAAATCTAAGAAAAAATTTTCTTATTTTTATTATTAAAGTAAAATCTATAAACCACAATAGGCCTAAAAACATAAATTGCTAAACTCCTAAACAAAAAACTTTTAAATAATCAAACCAATAAACCGGTATTTCTTATATAATAAATCACAAATATGATTT